>PVJH01024037.1:0-33453 GCA_004026705.1 Nesogale talazaci
AAATCAAGGACCAGTGTCTTCATTCCAAAGTTGGGCAAACTGAGGCACAGAAAGGGGAAAGGATTCACTATGGAGTGACTCAGGTGACAGACCCTGGCTTCCAGCCCTCGGCACCTGGCCTTTTGATGACTCATGGGAGGGCAGTAGAAGCCTGGAGCTGAAGAGAAGAATTTCAGTGCCCTGGACCAGATCCCCTTTTAGGCTGTTGGAAAGGAGTCAATTAGGCCCCTCTGGAGGGAGGTGTGTTAACTCTTCAAGGACCAGGCCCTAAATTAGTGCTCTTTGGTAAATTGCCACGTTATAGGGTGTCATTAGTAAGCGACTGCTCTAAAGCGAACTCTGGGGTGCAGAAGAGAACCCAAGCATCCTGGAGCCTGCTTCCTGCCCAGGGTATAGTTTTCTCTCCAGGTGGAGGAAGCCCTGCCTGGGCAAAGCATGTGTCTGTGGGGAAGGGGGAAGAGCAGGACTCATTGCTTTATAGTCCAGCAGAGGCTTTGTCTGCATACAGGCTCAGCCCTGAGATAAGGATGTGCAATTGGTCTTCATATCCCCCATTGACCTCTCTCTTTCCCCAGGCTTTGCAGGCAGCCCTCTCCTGCTTCTGAGCCTGCAGCTACATGCAAAGCCTTTCTGGAGCCCCCTCCCTACACTCTTTCATTGGACTTAGCCCCTAGTCAAATGCCTTGCACTTAAGTCTTGGACCAGGAGGTACTGACTATGTAAGATTTGACTTGACTTTGAACGACCTGGATAGTGCTGCCACTGACAGGCTGTGCTGTTCAGCAGTAGTAAGTGAACCTCTCTGGGCAATCATGCATAGTAAAGTGGAATATAGAGGAAGCGCTCAATAATGACCAAGGCAGGCCACCCGCTGGGACTCAGGCCAGTGCAGTCTGGCAGTGCTGTTCCAGTTGGCTTCATGGAGATTGGCCAGAGCCCTGAGAGCCCCAATCTTGATTCAGTGCCCTGGCTTTGCTTTTGTGGCTCAGTCCTCATTTGCAGCCTTCCTCAAGTGACTCTTGGAGAACTTGGGACATTTCCTGTTCTTTGGGCAAAATGGCCCTTCAATTTTTTCCCTCTCCACGGGCAAAGCAAGATCTGTACCAGTATCATTCAAAATGGGTGGCATCTGGGGGTGGGGTGGGCAGAGGTGTGAAGATTCCTGCCCAGAGAGAATGAGGAATGGAAGGCTTTAGGTTTCTCAAAGCGTGGTCTCTCCCACTGGAGATGAGTTTCTGCTGCTCAGCTTGGTCCCGAAAACGCTGCTTCCAGAGGAAGGCTCCACACTGAATCGGGATAAATCTGCCAGGAATGAATGCCTGTCTGACATTAGACCAATTGCCTGGAAATCATGACACTTATAAGAAACAGTCACCTCTTTATTTGAATGAAAACAAAGCATTCCGGGGCAGATTAAAAAAGATATTATTTTAATTTTTAGAGGAAAGACATTCTTTACAGAGAATTGTCAATGATCAAAACTGGTTGATAAATCATGTACGTAGCTATGTAATTAAGCTTCTCCATTTTCAGAGACCTGCAATTAGAGGTCTTCATCTAGTGACTAGGAGTGATTCATTCCTGTTCCTGTGCTTGAAGAAGGAGTCAGGAAGATGAATTGTGATTTGGAGCCTTCCTCCATTTGGATCATTGGGTAACAGAAGAAGGGTTAGTCTGTGGGGCAGGAGAACTGAGTTCTGTTTGTCCCTTTCTTATTAACTCAGGGCTGGTGTGTGTGTGTGTGTGTATGTGTGTGGCATGGGGCAGGGGTGGGGGTGGGGGTGGGTGGGAGCAAGGCATTTTAGCTACATCAGCAAACCTATCTGAGCCTTTCTTTCATCAGCTACAGAACTGGGATACCACCTTCAGAAGCATCGTTGTGCAGTCTTGATGTCATGAGGGGTGTGGTGGCGCTGTGTCTGTTTTAAAGCACTCGTAGGTCTAATATCCTGCATGTAATATATTTCACCCAAAGCATCCTGCTCCATTTCCCCTGTCAGGCCAGGCCCTCTGTCGGCGGTGGAAGGTAAAGCCTCAGACATACAATGTCAAGCCTTTGTGTGGTGGGGAAAGACAGGCGTTAATGAAGGGCTAGCTTTGTCTGGAATTGACAGGCGCCCCCGTTTCTGATGACCAGGAAGTCCTTATTAAGAAAATTGCTATGTGCTTGGGACTTGAGGAGGGGGAGTGGGGGGTGCAGGGGCTGGACAGATGTCCCAGGTGCTGTTGCATTGACTTTGCTGGGCTTACATTTAAAGAGACATCCTGTTTGGATGGAATGGAGGTCGTGAGGGATTGTGACAGGGGCATGGAGAGCTGCTGGCATTTGGCTCTGAGCCTGAGCATGGGGCCCTATGGTAAGAATTACGGGGTGGGGGGGGCACCGGGGGGGGGAGGTTTCAAACAGATGATCAGAGTTGAAAGTACCTTAGACTCAATCTAATCAATGGTCCTCAAAGTGAGGTTGAGCAGCACCAAGGCCTGATGAGAAATGAGTGTCTTGGGGTCCACTCCAATCTTCCTAACCTCAGAACGCTAGGACTGAGCCTTAGCTTTTTCTGCCTTTAAAGAAAATAAGCATAACTTATTTGACTTTTGTCTTTGCTGTTGAGAATATCCACCGCAGGCCATATACAGTCCAGCCATCTTTGCATAAGATTTCCTTGATATTCTTTGAGTTATGTGACCATTTTTCTTACCCCCATTTTTGGGATTGTCTCTCCCCATGACATAGACTCCCTGTCCACTAAGTTTCCTATCTAACATTTCAAGTGCTATTGTTGGTTAGATCCCATATAGATAGACTTCCCTCAAATCAGACACCCCTAGTACTGATTAAGATGAACTATTGTTTGGTTGTAAGAAGACATCAGGGCTTGTTTAGCTGTGCAGTTTAAAGATTATCTCAGGACAATGGATTCCAGGGTTTCATCCAGTCTCTGTGGCTCTCGAAGTCAAGATCCCATGGCAATGGGACATTTCGTTCTACTTCTGACCAGAATTCTTCTATAGAGTTTTGTTTTGTTTTAATCAAACTGTTCAGTACTGGTAGCCGGGCACTCTCTAGTTCTTCTGGTCTCAAGGAGCAGCATATGCTTTAACAAGCCCCCCGGATGACTGATGCACCTTACAGTGTGAGAACACTGCTGTCCCCCAATCCCATCACGTTACAGATAGGGACACTGTAACTCTGGGAGGTGAGCTTATCCAACATCTCATGGCTAATTAAGGAGGCTGCAGAGTGAAGTCATTAAGAGCATGGACTTTAGAGTCGGACCTACTCGGGTTTGAATCCCAGCTTCACCACCTCAACCTTCCCATCTGTAAAATTGAGATTGGTAGCATTACTAATCCTGTACTTCTAGTTGTTTTCCATAGGACCGTGGTGGGCATTGAGATCTTTGTAAGGTCTGAGCCGGGAACATAGTAAACCAGATAGTAGCTACCTCTGTATTTCTCTTCTTATTCTCTGCAGGCTGGGACTAAGACATGATCAGACTTGCTGTTGGTTAGTGCCATCACCAGCTCAGGCTCATAACGACCTGCCCCGACGGACAACAGAACAAAATGATGCGAGGTACTAAACCATTGTTGTGATGTTTGAGCTCATTGTTGCAGCCACCGTGTCAATCCATCTCCTTGTCCATCTTCCTCTTTTTCACTAACCTGCACTTTACTAAGCATGATGTCCTTCCCCAGGGCCTAGGTTTTCTAGTGAACATTTTCAAAGTATGTGGCTTCTAAGGAGCATTCTGGCTGCACTTCATCCAAGAGGGGTTTGTTTGTTCTTTTGGTGGTTCGTGATCCCTTCTAAAGTCCTTCGACAGCTCCATGATTCAAGTGCTTTGAGGCTGCGCTCTGTATTCCTTAGTCAGTGTCTTCCTCTGGCTGCTGTTTCTGTGACACACCATTTTGCAGTAGCTCTTAAGACATCTGTGCCACAGCCTCTGTGTCGTGGGTGAAATGTGTGAGCACCATTGCAGGGGGCTGTGTCATTGTTATTGAAGAAAGAGCTACATGGGCCAGTGAGAGGTGGTGATGGCGAGTCAAGGTAGTTCTTAGGGACCCCAATGAACTTGTACAGCGTCATTGCTGAAGCCTTTAGATCTCCACCTGGTATCACCCCAAGAAAGTATTCTGTTTCCCTAAGGGAACTGAGATGTTTTAGACAAGTGAAATCAGTGTGATCATCCTGTTAGCTCTTTCAGCTGTATGTATCAGAAGAGCCCAGAATAAATTCAGGTAGACTGTAGTTTTGACTCAATTTCACAATCTAGGAAATGAGAATGAAGTGATTAATTAATTGACAGAGACGGATAAGAAACTCATGAAAAGGATCTCTTGTCTATGTAATTGTGATTATAAATGTGATATACTCATATGTTTGGAAATTTTAGAAAAGTATAAAGAAAGCAATTAGAAAAACATCCAATACTCAAGAAAACCATGGTTAATGTTTTGGTGCACTTTTTTTTTTCTGATCCCAATTTTAAAAGAAAACAGCATGAAATTAAAAGAAACTTTCTATTCAATACATGTATTTTTTTGGGGGGGGCATCACTGCCTCTGGTGGTCATGGGCACTACCCAGTGTTGCTCTTGAGAGCTGCCACTGGATTTGAACTGCCAAGCCCATGGGCTGCAGTCCTGCACTCAACCACTTACACCACTGGGGCTCAGCCCTCAATACATGTATTGAGCATCTGTTGTGTGCCAGGCATGGTGCTAACTGCTGGTGTTGTAGTAAATCCGTTCGTCATTTTGACAGCTCTGGGAGGCTATTGGAGCATCCCCGAGCTGTGTTAGATAGCCCAGTAACCATGCCTCAGACTCATATCAGACTCTGCAGATAGTTCTGAGGTATTACTATTTCTGAAGGTGATTGTTATGTAAAATTAAAGATGAAAAAAATTAAAGATGAAAACTTGCTGTCACACAAACTAGTGGCTCTCAAATGCTCGTTGTTAGTATCATTAGGTGGTCCAGACTCTTGGGACCCATAAGCTTTAGTGTCTGCCATGCTCACCAAGAGCCCCTGTACGAACACAAACACAGGTGGAAGTCGTTCCCCCCCCCCCACCCCAAAGGGTCTCATTCAATAGATTTGCAGTGGAATCTGAGAAGTTTTCAGGTGACATTGATGCTGTTGGCCCAGGAGCCACTTTGAGACTCTCTGGGGAATTTATTTATATACGATTTGGCAGGTGGGAAAAATGTGATTCAAAGAAAAGTGGCCCAAGGAATTCAGCTGGACGTGTGTCAATCAAACCAGAAGATAGATCGAGGTCTAACAGGACCCTAGCTTTTCTTTTTTTTTTTTTAGGCATCACTGCCCTCAGGTGGTGGGAGCAGGAAGCCCAGCCTTTGCTCCTGGGAGCCGGAATTGAACCTCCATCCCAGTGGGCCGCAGTCCCGCGCACAACCACTACGCCACCGGGGCTCAGCCGACCCTAGCTTTTCTAACTTCTACTTCTTTCAACTTTGTTGCTACCACTTGACTGATGTCCACTAATTCAATAAAGTGCACCCATGGTCAAACATGATTGTTCAACTTCCTGATCTCTCAGCATTTACTGTGATGTTTAAGAAAGCGCTCCTTAAGTAGGCTCCAATATGAAATAGTAAGCAGAAGCACAGGGTAAAACTTTGTGAGGCTCACACTGGGCAGCTGCAGGTAAAACACATGCTGAGGGAAAATTTCTCGGGCCTGTTCCTCTAATCTTGGGAAAGATTTCTACAGAGCTCTTCTCTCATCAGCCCCCAAAGTCCCCTGATGTCTTTCCTCTTTCTCACCTGTTCCATGGCTTATTGAGCATAGTCCGTGGGCTTCCCTGAGGCTCAGTCAGATAGGGTTCTGCTTCTATCAGCACTGCCATTCTACATATCTGGACGAGTTTCCAGCCTCTGGCACTCATCATAGCACTCTAGCATTTCAACGTCGACTGATATGTCTCTCTGGAATGAATTAGAACATCGCCACCACTTCACAAGCGCTGCTTCGGTAAGGATGTGGGGAGAGGGAAGCTGGTGGAGAGGAAGACAAGACTTCTTGCTCCCAGAAAGAGTTCCAGTCTTGGAAATCCACAGGGGCAGTTCTGCCCTGCCCTCTGGCCTTACTGTGCATTGGACTCACCTGAAAGGCCGTGATCTGGGTGGTGGTCTATTTGTTTGGTAGAGCTGGGGAGAATGCTTGTGTTGACAGTGGGGTGGTAGATATGTTGTATCCCTAGCTTCCCCTCTGTCCACCTTCCCAATCCAGTTCTGGAATGAAATGTGAGAGGGGAATTTTTAAAAAAATTTAAGGATAATAAGTTCTATTTATGAATGTTCAAATGATTTTTAACATTTTTGTACTTAAAACCAAAAATAACAAATGAAAAGAATGCATGGACCTAGATAAAGGATTTGTTATGAATCAAGTACATCGTATGATATTTTAGTTTAATAAAAGTTTCATTTTCTTTTTCCTTTAAATCATTTTATTGGGGGCTTGTTCAGCTCATCACAATCCATCCATCCACCCATCCATTGTATCAAGCACTTTGTACCTATGTTGCCATCATCATTCTCAAAACATTTTCTTTCACCTTGAGCCCTTGGTATCAGCTCCTCATTTCTCCTCTCCCTCCCTGCAGCCACTCCCTCTGTGTGAGGGAAATTTTGAGTCTGTAGGAGCAGATTTAGGGAAATGGCCAAGTGGCCCAGGAAATGCTGTGATCGTTAATACCAGGTAACTTTGGACAAGTTCCTTCTGTGCTGAGACTGCTTCTGCAGCTGTAAAATAGGCACAATCATATCCAACTTGTTAGGGTTTATGAAGAGGGTAGGGTAGTTGGGATCATCCCACAGCAGGGCTTGAGACTCTGCCACATGGCCTACATGAGGGGGCTCCAAAAGGTTGGTGGGAAACTTCCTATCTCCTTTCATTCCATTTTTTTTACACAAACTATTGGAAGCCCCCTCATAGGAAATGCTCAATGCATTACTAAGTGTTTTGTCATCCATTCGAACAGTGTTCTTCTGATGACACCAAGCTGCGAAATCAAGGGTAGGTTTCCAGCAGTCCCTTTAGAATGCTTCCCTCTTCATATTTCCTGAGCACACACAGCATACCACCCCTGGCTGTAAGCACTTCACTTGAATCAACACATTCGCCTTTCAAAACATCCTTGCAAGATCAGTACTCGGATGCTCCCCTACCTTCCAGATGAGGATGTGGAGATGTGCAGTTTACTCACTCATCGGGTCTTTAAGGATTAAGTTTTCGTCTCTTGTGAGATGGTAGCTCAGTCCGAAGATGGTCAAAGGGTGGGAGGCAGGAAGGCATAAGGACTGTAAGGAGGAGTCTGGCTTGCCCGACAAAATTGTAAGCGAGGGAGCTGGTGTTAGAAAAGTCCAAACTGAACCCACTGTCACCTGGTCTGGTATGCAGGCAGCCTCATCTTTCTCCCAGGGGAGGCTGAGGTTTGCTTTGAGTGTCAGGCTTGGCCATTCTGGAGTGCCAAGGAGTCAACCCCAAAGAAATCCAACTCACTGTTCCCAAGTCCCTGTGACTCTCTGTGAGCCTGGAGGGCAGAGTTGAACTGCCCCTGTGGATTTCCAAGATTCAAAATCTTGATGGGGGGAGAAGACCTCCTTTTTCTCCCACAGAGCATTTGGTGGCTTCAAACTGATGACCTTGCCAAAGAACCACCCAGTGTACAAGCCACTGTACCCCCTGGGGGGTGGGATGACGGGGGTAGTCTCCTTCTGTGGAGTTGGCTATGACGTCTGAGCCATAAGATCCCATAGCAGTTCTTCTTCTTGTCTCCTCCCAGCTGTCCCCCTGGTGGCTGGTCCCCAAAGGCTGCGCAGAAGGTGGAATTGTAGAGATGGCACTATTCCCAGACCCTTGGAGCATGGTGAAGCCAGGCAAAGATATTGGCCAGCTGACCTCCAACATGACTCGTGTCCTTCTCATAGCCATCCGGCATCCCAGCCTTCTGCTTCGGAGGCTATGGATAACCATGAAGTATAATGATCAGAGTTACAAATTAATAAGCAATCACAGGCTTTCTTCCCCATCCCAAAGCAGCTCACGCCTGTAAAACCTCCCCTAACCAGGAATGGCATCACGTGAAGAAGCAATTACCATGAATTTATATGACCAAGAAAACCCCAGAGAGGGCCCAGACACTAAAAACTAACCTGCTAAAGATCACATAAAACCCCAAATAACCCTCACACACAAGGTTCACAGTTGCACGTCAAAACTCTGGCATACCAATGCCGAGTGACTAGAAATAGTTTGTGTGTGTGTGGGGGGGGGTATTTGGGAGAGATACTCTCTCCAGGGAGCTATCTCTTTAATACAGTGGTTCTCAACCTGTGGGTTGCTACCCCTTTGGGGGGCAAATGACTCTTTCACAAGGGTCATTCAATTCAGAACAGTAACAAACTGATGATGATGAAGTAGCAATGAAAGTCATTCTCTGGTTGGGGGCTCACCACACCATGGGTATGAAACTGTATGAAAGGGTGGTGGCACTAGGAAGGTTGAGAACTACTGTCTTAACAGATCGTTGTCAAAGAATCGTTGAATGCTAATTTTACATTTTGCCTTAAAATTCTCATTGGGTTTCTTTGGATTCAGGAAAACAGGTCCTCATGTGAGCTCCAACCAGCATAAAACAAATTCCAAAAAAGTTGGGGGCAGGGCCTATATACACATAGCCCCCCCCCAATATACAATATACAATATACAAATATACAAATTCCAAAAAAGTTGGGGGGGGGAGGCTTTATACACATTTCTCAACCACCCAATGACTGCGCAGATGTACAGATGAGGAAACTGAGACTCATGGGAACCAGGACTCAGACACTGGTTTATCCTGACAAGATCCATCACTTCCACCCTCATCACCCTCGTTTCCTGACTCCTGGCTGTGAAATGCCAGCTTTGTTCTTCCAGAGTTTTCCTATGTTCCATAGTGGCCTCCGGTCCTAGGGTTGTTGTCCATGCCCTTCAAGATCCAGTTCAAATCCCAACTCTGTCCTTAAGACCTTTCTGGCATCCCCCTGTCAAGGATTCATTTTCCTTCCTATCTGCTTTCTCAGTCTGGCATGGTACTCTAATGCCCACTCTTTTTGCTGGTGTCCACCTTATCTGAGCAGTTGTCTCCCCCCCGCCCCCACCGCCCCCCGCCATTCCCTTGGGCTGTCCCCGCAGCAGTGGCTCTGACTTGGAATTCATTCTCGGCACAGGTTTGCAAATATATTTCATTCGGGGACAGAAATGGCCACTCTCCAAATTCTTGACCACTAGGGAAAAACTCGTATGTTTAAATAAATAAATAAACTACCTAGTATTTATTAGGTTCTGTTTCTGGTAATAAAGAAAAAAAGGAAAGACAATGAAATAATGACAGTGGTTTTTACAAGTCTTCTGGCCAAACCAAATGGCTTCAGGAGCCAAGGGACCATGCATGCAGAGGCGGAACGCTCTCCCTGGGCCTGATCCAAATAGAAGCAATGAGGACAAGAGTGCGGGGCCTGGCCGGAAACTGCCCGGTCCTTTCTTCCCACTGATGGGAAGGGATTTGTGTTAGGTAAGCCCGTTAATGCTAATGGAAGTTACATGTGTAATTCCCTTTTCCCTTCACTGAGAGAATAGAGCTTTCTATGCCTTGGGTAATTATGGTACTGGGGCTCTTCGTTTGTGTTTTGTTTCCAGTTAACTTTTTCACCTGCTTTTCCTGCCTGGACTCTTAAGAAAGGGATGGAATTCTTCCATTGAGAAAGGAAACTTGCCAAACTATCTGAGAGGTGAAACAAATGTAACCAGATCCACTTGTTGGGAGGGGCCCAGGGGGGAAGGAATAAGGGGGTGGGGGGCAGTCGCCAAGAAAACACTAGGACAGGAAGCTGGTGGGTGAGCCAGCGCCTGCTAATTTTCAAGCATGTCGAGGTTTGCGCTTTCTAACAATGCAGGGCTTTTCATGACAGCCCATTTCCTCCAGCATTTGAAGGGAGCAGAGGAGAAGGCTGTGGGCCTTTGGAGGAGAGGCACCGCCCCGGTCTCTGCCGAGCTGAACAAAGAATTAATCTTCGTCTCTGCCTCAGACTTAATAAAACATGTGAAAGATCTTGGTATCTGGAGATTGAGTTTACAGGAATCAGAAAGGACAGCTGGACGGCTGCCCCCAGAGAAACGTGAGCCCCCATGGTGGCCCTCCGTCCCACCAGGTGCTGGATTAGGGCATTCAGCGGGCCATCCCATCTCGTCAGGCACAGACAGGAAAGCCAGCTTCAGATGGCCCTGCGTAGTTAGAAACAGCTCGTGTCAGGCTGCTCGGAAAGGCTGGTGGCTCAAGTCTACCCAGAGAGACCTTGGGAAAAGGCCTGCTTTCTCAAAGTCATGGCCATCAAGAACTTAGGAAGTCTGATTCTACCCTGAAACGCATGGGGTCGCCATGACTTCCAGTCAGCTTGGCCATAGCTGATTGGCCTTGCTCTGAAGGTCAGCCTGGACGCCCTCACCATGGGGAAGGAGTGAGAGGCTCGCTGTCCTCGATGGGCCCACTGACTTCTCTGGTGGATTGACAATAGCCAGTCTGTTCTGTCATTGGAGGACAGGTAAACTTTGGCCTGGATATCTCCACGTTTGTGACAAACATCCATCTTCATGTTGGAAAGGACTGTGCGGGGCCCTGATCCAGCTACCTTCTGTCACACGAAGCCCTTCCCAGCAATCTGAAGCATGCATCCAATGATGGGACTGACTGAAGCGCTTAGCTTGGGGGCTGCAATGCAATCAAGTGAGCTCTTTGAAATCAACCTATCAGGAAAAGGTTCTTCTTTCCTTGAGCAGCTCTGTATTAGAAAGTGCTCTGCAACTTTTTTTAAAATCATTTTTGGGGGCTCATATAACTCTTTTCACCATCCATCCATCCATGCATCCATGCATTGTGTCAAGTACCTTTGTACCTTGGCTGCCATCATCATTCCCAAAACATTTGTTTTCTACTTGAGCCCTTGGTATCAGCTTCTCATTTCCCCCTCCCTCCCCACCACCCCTTCTTCATAAACCCTTGATAATTTATAAATTATTATTATTTTGTCATGTCTTACACTGTCTGATGTCCCCCTTCACCTACTTTTCTGTTGTCCATTTCCCATGGAGGGAGTTATAGGTAGATCCTTGTGATCGGTTCCCCTTTTCTACCCTACCTTCCCTCCACCCTCCTGGTGCTGCCACTCTCACCACTGGTCCTGAAGGGTTCATCTGTCCTAGATTTCCTGTTTCCAGTTCCTATCTGTCCCTGTGTACATCCTCTGGTCAAGCTGGGTTTGTAGAACTGGGATTATGACAGTGGGGGGAAGGGCGTATTGAAGAACTAGAGGAAAATTGTATGTTTCATGATTGCTACACTGCATTCTGACTGGCTGGTCTCCTCCCCGTGACCTTTCTGTAAGGAGATGTCCATTTGCCTAGGCATGGACTTTGGGTCCCCACTCCATACTCTCCCTCATTTATAATGATATGATGTTTTTATTCTTTGATGTCTAATCCCATCGATACCTCTTGATCTCACACATGATCTCACATGCTTCTTCCATGTGGGCTTTGTTGCTTCTCAGCTAGATGGTCTCTTGTTTACCTTCAAGCGTTTAAGACGTCAGACATTATATTTTTTGATAGCCAGATACCATTAGCTTTCTTTACCACATTTGCTTATGCACCCGCTTTGTCTTCAGCAGTAGTGGCGGGAAGGTGAGCATCATGAGTAACAGTTTAACAGAACTGTTCTTGCATTGAGGGAGTACTCAAATGGAGGCCCAATGTCCATCTGCTACCTTAATACTAAACCTATAAATATATGCACATAGATCTATTTCCCTAACATCATATAAAATATATTTACATATGTACATGCTTGTATTTAGACCTCTATAAATGCCCTTTTGCTTCCTAGTTCTTTTTGCTATTTCCTTTTTTTTGGGGGGGGGGGGCAGCACTGCCTCTGGTGGTCATGGGCGCTACCCAGTGCTGCTCCTGAGAGCTGCCACTAGATTTGAACTGCCAAGCCCGCGGGCCGCAGTCCTGCACTCAACCATTTACGCCACCAGGGTTCAGGCCTCTTTTACTTTCCTTTGTCCCACTGTCATGCTCAACCTTCATTTGGGTTTCAGTAATTCCTCTCCTGCTCTTGCTCAAGACCTACCAGGCTTCTTACACACTCCTCATTACCAATTTTGGATACCTTGTTGTTCCCTTGTCCCAGGGTTTGTTAACACCACTTCCTTCCCCTCACCTCCCTCTCTCCCATGTCCCCCAGGAACCATTAGTCCTGTTGTTTTTGCCTCTGGATTGTTTATCCTGCCTATTTGAACTATCTAGAGATAATACTATGCACAAGAACAAGAAAGAGTGCTCTGTATCTGGATGAGAAGAAAATATGTCTTTCTTGAGATTTCTTTCATCTCTTGGATCTTATTCTTTTTGGGGGGGGGCATCACTGCCCTCTGGTGGTGGGAGTAGGAGGCCCAGCCTTTGCTCCTGTGGAGCCACTGCTAGTATTGGACCTCCATCCCAGTGGCCCGCAGTCCCATGCACAACCACTACGTCCCCAGGGCTCAGCCTGGATTTTTTCCTGTTTTGCCATCCACAGAACTCATTTTATCTGCTTGGGAGCATAGAGACTAAGTTGGCTTTCTCTCCTGCTTGAAAATTCATTACCCAGGGCTGAGCCCCGGTGGCGTAGTGGTTGTGCACGGGACTGCGACCCACTGGGACGGAGGTTCAATTCCCGCTCACAGGAGCAAAGGCTGAGCCTCCTACTCCCACCACCAGGGCAGTGATGCCTTAAAAAAAAAAAAAGAAAGAAAATTCATTACCCCATTTATCACAGTTAAGAATCAAGATATTTTATGGGCCTGATTTTCCCAGCCCTGCTTCCCAGCCCTTACATGTTGGGCTGCCAACCCCAGGGTCAACAGATCAAACCCACCAGCCACTCTGCTGTAGAAAGATGAGACTGCAAGGAGTTACAGTCTCAGAAACTCTCCGCAGCTGTTCTGCCCTGTCTTAGACAGTCACCGTGAGTCAGAATTGACTTGGTGCAGTGACTCAGATTAGGTTTCAGTGGTTAGATAGAGGAGTATTTTGATTTCTTGGGTTAGTCCTGAGGCTATTCCTTCTCCATCTGCTCCCTAATTCCTTAGGCAATTGAACCGTACTTCTGTAACGTGGTTAATGTCCTAAAGCTTGTGAAGAAAAGACCTTTGTCTACCTCCTTGTCCTTTAAATCTTCACACTCAGATTTCTGGTCAAGAGCGTCCATGTGGTTGCCTGTTCCTGAGGTCTATTTCAGAGGAACTCATCAGACCGGAGAAGAGCTGGCTGCAATGTGAGGTGAGCTGCTTTCTAGAAGAACGGCCTCACACAAGGAAAAGAAAATCAACCAAGAATTAGGACACTGGGATTTGAGACTTTCACTCTTTTATTCCTCTTCATAATTACTTAACAAGCAAATTTCCAAATGGAAATTGCATTGTGTCACTTAAGATCCTCTGATGGCTTCCTAACCCACTTCAGTTTGAGCCTAAAATCCCAAACCTTTCAAAATAACAAAATAACAGAGTGTTGCCATCAAGTCAATGCTTATTCTTAGGGCCCTTGGAGAACAGAATGAAACTAACTGCCCATGAGATCTCCCAGGCTGTAAGGAAAGGAGATTTGGGGGTGCAGCCTCAGAGATGCAAGTGCTTGACGGATGCCCCCAAACCTGCTATTGTCTCACAGAAGAAAGACTGGGATAGTGAGCTTTCATAAAGGTGACATCTCTGGAAACTCACTGGGGCAGGAGCATTGCCCTTTCCTATAGGATGTCTCTGCATTGAAACAGTCGGAAGTGGGTTTGAGAGTTTTTTGACCTCGGTACAGAAGCACACTGCCCCATCTTTCTCTCAGCATTGGTCAGTTCCAACTATGCATCTTTCAGTGAACAGCTGAGTTTTTAAACACTCTACCACCAGGCACCTTTGGAAAGCTTTTCTGAGCCTGAGAAGGTGCTTCATGGTGCATGATCCCTGATTTCGCCCCCAGTTTCATCCTTAACGTCTTCTCCGGGCTTCTTGAATGTGCTTGAGCCCCACAGGTCATTCTTACCCAAGCTCTGCCCCACCTCAGCATCTAAGCTGTCCCCATGCCTGTCCCTCAGTTATTGCCTGACTGACCCTTAACCTCCAGGTTTTAGCTCAGACATCACTTCTTTAAAAGCTGGTCTATGGGCCTCAAGGATACAGGGAAAGTATGTGAAAGCCAGGATGCGGTTATAGCACACATGAACCACATAACTCTCCTCTAGTTCTTTAATATTTCTGCCCCTTGCTATCATGGTTCTTATCCATTTTACCACAGTCATCATATTAGATTTGTGTATGTACATTTGCATTTTCAAGATAATTTGGTACAGGTACAAGAAAGTCAAGATAGAGAACCCTTCAGAAGCAGTAAGTGGAGTAATTATTCCCGGAGGGAATGGGAAGAGAGGTGGGTGGGAAGAGGAATAGAGAACCCATAGTATTGATGACTCTATAACCCCACTGGATGGGATCGAGAATTATAAGTGAAGGGCTACATTGGATTGTGTTAGATATGGCACACACACAAAAACTGTTATAGGGAAAAAATAATAAAGTTTCCTGAGGATCAGGGTGGGAGAGGGAGGGGACAAAGAGGAGCTGATATCAAGGAGTTCAAGAAGAAAGAAAATGGTTTGAGAGGGTTTGTGGCAGCAACTGTGCTCTACTGCTTGATGTGATTGAACTATGGACTGTTATTATATCTGCAAGAGCTCCCAGTAAAATGATTTATTAATTAAAAAAAGAAAAGAAAAGCTGGTCTAGATGCCTACAGAAACACCAGCCTTGAATGAAGGGTAATCATGGAAGAGAAAATCATGACACCCAGTCTGTCCGGGCTTTTGGTCTGCCTGCTTCATGTGGCTTTTCCCACAGATCAATATTTTGTGCAGTAAGGCTGTGCTTGTAAGGGTGTGGCAGCTAGCATTGGGACTTAAAGCCACTCCTTAAAAATGTAGTTCACTTGGCTTAAAATGACCACTCTCAGTCAAGGAAAGGGGCAAAGGAAAAGAATGTCTTATTTACTAAATATCCAGACACCCCCCTCCAACCGATCAAGTGTGATTACAGACACAAAGACTTCCTTAAAATAATTTTAAATTATTTTTTTAATGAGAGCTCTTATAGATATCAGAAGCCCATATTTCAATTAGATCAAGCATAATTGTACCAATGTTACCACCATTAGTTTCAATACATTTTCTTTCTTCCTGAACTCTTTGATATTAGCTCCCCTTATCTCCCTCCCCTGCCCCCTTAAATAATTTTTAAAGGAGATTTTACATGGGAAGGAGTATTGCACTTGGATTTATACTATTTAGATTTTTCTAGACTCATTAGTGTTAAGGCCTTTGTAGATTTTCTTTTTTTTAAGTTTTAGGATAGGCCATTCTTCCTCATTTCCCCTTCAGTGCTTGTTTGTCTCTAAGACATTGCATTGTGTCTTAAAGCCATTTCTGACTGTGCCTACATTTACAGAAAGATGCCTATGGGAGAGATTCAGGGAATGGAGACATGGAGTTCAAATGCATGTAACAACTGTTCTTACTTTCTTTTTTATTTGCTACACCATACAAGGATCGTTTGAAGTTCATATCCTGATCCTGATGGACATGTAGAGGGTGAGATTTGTCATGGTCAGTGATTATTTCAAGGGGTGTTTTCAAAATGGTGCTACAATCAAACAGCTCATGAGATCTGGCTCTTGGATTTGAAGATTTATGGTCATGGTTTCTTGGGACTGTCCCAGTTGATTGGGCTAATTGCTTGCTTGGTACTTTCTAATGGTTTGAGTTGGAGTGGGGGGCATCTTAAAAGTTTCCAAGTGTGCTATACCAGGCATGATAGTGTGTCTGTATTCATATGGAGCAGCAGAGCACAGAGGTGAGCCCAGAGCAGGAGAAGGATATGAAATGCATGACCAACTGCCTGGATGAGCAGCTGACTTCTTTGCCTGATGCTCAGAAGAACTGGATGGTGCCCGGCTACTAGTACTAAACATTTTGATCAAGGATTCCATAGTAGAATCCTGATTAAAGAGGGAGAATATAGAACAGAATTTCGAATGCTTGTTGACTCCGAACTTATGGGAACCATGGAAGTTGGATGAGTTCCTCAAATTATTGAGACTATCTTTAACTCTTAAACCAAAAATATCCCCTCACATCTTCTTGACCAACCTACTGCCATCAAGTCAATGCAGAGTCAGAGTGACCCACAGAGCAGGGTGGAACTGCCCCTGTGAGTTTTCAAGACTGTCACTCTCAATGGGAATAAAAAGTCCCACCTTTCTCCAGAGGAGGAGCTGGCACACACACACACACAACCACAGAATCCAACACAACACAACAAAAGAACGTTCTTTAAGCAGTGTAAGAGATTAAAAAGCCAGCTGAATCACATTGGAAAGGTTGTCATTTGGTGTGCTTTTACTAACCCAGAGGTCTTACATCTTTCTGCTTTTACCAGGAGAAGGCAAACTTCTTTGACCCATGAAGTTGATTTACAAACTCTGTCCAAAATGTAAAACCTGGAGGTGGAGCCTGCATCCATTTGCATAATTTGCCACCCAGGGTGTGAATATATATATATACTCTTCCCACAGAATATCACATTTCACAGCATGCTAAGAAAAGACAGTTTAGGAGGTAGTGGGTTGGATTAAAAGTGGGCCAGAAGAATCACCGCCTATTCCTCCCCACCTTGTCCTGGAGAAGCTGAGAGCTGTAATACATATTTGCATGTTGTCATTGAGATGGGTACCACAGAGTACAGCCAATTAAGACTATACACTCCAGCAGTCTGTAGGGGTTAGATGGAGGAGGAGTTTGATTTTCCTAAGTATGTCAGTTTGGTCAATTAGGTTGGAGGAAATTAATGCCACAGCTGGTTAACTTTCACCTTTAGACTTCATAGGGCCAGTTTATTAGCTGAAGTCATAAGATGAAACGTTCGAGCATCTGAACTTGCCTTGCTCCCTTCTGTTGTGTGTCAATGTGTATGAAAGTTTGTTTGTGTGCATAGATGCGTATGTGTGTATAGATGTGTGAATGTCTATTATGTGCTTGTATGTATGATGTTTGCATGTGTGGATGCACCTGTGTGCAGTTTGGATGTTTGTAGGACTCGCTTGGCTGCTATTTAAGCTTTGTACGGTTCCTCCAGGAACTCCACGACGAGGATGTTCCTCTTTTTTAATTCCCAAATTTAAAATGTGTTGGAATGCTTGGCTGCTTTTCACTCCCCTCCTCAATGGACCCTTTAGTTTTTCACACCAAGGTGTCCTTCTTCAGGGTGCCAGGTCAGGCTACCAAAACAGCTTCTCGGAGGGGATTAGGACCAATTAACATCTTTATACACAAAAGCCACTGGCAGCTGAACAGGCAGCCTGGTGGCAGCTCCAGAGCTGCATTTTAAATAGGGGCCTTCTGTACTTGAGCTCAAGTAGCAAGAGGTGGGGAAAGTTTTTATTTATAATTGAAAATGCTGTTTTTGGGTAAAGTCTCAGGAAAAGAAAAGTCGTTTTCAGAAGCATCTCACAAATACCATCGGGTCCATATTGTATTCGAGTCTATGAAGGATGCTCTCACAACGTAGCCGGCTTCCTGGCCCACACTGAGACCGAGTGGGGTCTCTTCTCCCGCACTGATTTATTTTGTCATCCCGTTGCCCTTGTTCAGGGTTTCTTAGAAGTTCAACGGCATCCTGAGGCCCACAGAAAATGGAATTGCTCCTGAGGATAGATGGGTTTAAAAGCCCTTTCTGCAGAAACGGTCTCGTATGGGTACCTGGACCACACAATCTTTGTTTGGGGACAAATAAAGAGGGAAAGGCTTTGTGTCAAGTCGATTTGTTGCTTAGCCCTTCAGTTTGAGAGGGATGGAGTTTTGTTTTGCTTCCCCTTCAAGCCCGATTGGCAAATGGTGCACGTTCTCATTCTTCTCGTTCTTGTTTAATGTTTGAGGGGTGTAGCGTTTGGGGGTCAGGGATACAGGCATCGATAAAGATCCGAGGGTGTAAAAGAAAGATCCTGTGACTCCAGTCGCTGGGCAGAGTGTTCAATTTTGGTAAATCCAGAATCCGCTCTTTTAAGAGATGGAGGGGGCTAAAACCTGTTTAGAACCCCTTGAAAAGCCCAAGGGCAGGGTCACAGTTGCTCACAACTGGTCCACTTAATAGCACACCCGCTCAGCTCCCTCCCCATCAAGGCTAACAGCTCTCATATAAAAACACCCAAAACGAAAATGCCCGTAGATGCTCATCCACGGGAAGGCAGTGGGTATCACTGGGGGAAAAGAGAAACCTAGGGGGAAAAAAATTCATGAGGGTGCCCACCCAGCTCCGGAGTCCAGGGAAGTGCTCAGAAAGGAGTCATTCAAAGGTCCCTGGCCTGCAGTACCATTTTTTCGTTTTATGATTGGAAACAATGAAAAGAATGAGCTACATTTCCGGGAAACGTGCTCTGTTTGGTCGTCTTTTTTTAAGCCCGTCTCCCGGCCCCTAATGTTGATGGCGCTCATGTGCAGTATCCTGGGGTTTTTCTTCCTCCACAACTCTGGGTTCTTCTGGCCGTGATATTTTCCAAGCCTGCCTTCCTGCAGCCTTCCCGTGAAACCAAGGTCTTGGTTTCCGATCCGGGATTGTGGAGTCTTGAGAGAGTTGAGTGGCTGCAGGGGTAAATGGTAATTGCCAGAATTAGAGGTGCGGATGGAAACATTGTTATATTTTGTTCATCTTTCACACTTGGGCAGTTCCCCCCTTTTCTCTCCAGGCTGTATGCTTATTAGGGTATGAAATGCAGGTGTGTGGGAAATGGCTATCCGACATTGACAGGTTATTTTGTTGGTCACTGCCTAATTAGTAGAATAGTGGATGCGCCCCGCTAAGCTTTAGTGTAAGGCAGCCCGAGCGGGTCTGTTCTAATTTCCTCGGGGCTTTGATATTCGCCAAGAGATTGACGGTTTACACAAAAAGCCAAGGCCCGAAGGAGGCCCCGGCGGAAACAATGAACCTTCTTGCTTGTAGACACCACAGATGTGAGAGTAAGCTGGCTAGAAACAATTCGCTGGCACTGTCTAATTGTCTCCGATGTCAGCGTCATTAATGTTTTCCCATGTAAAGCGGAGAAGGCCAAGGTTGTATCCTGCTTTTATTTTGAGTCACATGATTATGTAACTTACCGAGATTCAGATTAAGTGTTAATTGTGTTCATGCACTAAAGAAACTGAGGCTACCTTGGAGTTTCATGAATATGGGCTTAATTAATTCGGACAGCTTTTCTCTGTAATACCTCTGGAAGGATCCCGATCTGAATTCGCCACCTTTTTTTTTTTTTTTAATACCCCCCTACCCCCCACCCCCCAGTCATTAAAAATCACAATCTGCTTAGTGATCATACAGGTTTGTCATTACATTTCTGTCTCCAGAGTGCAAATCAAGGAGAGGTGGAGAGGGAGGATGGAAGGAGGCCTGCCTTGAATATTTTGGGAGGTCCCCAGAGCCCCTTAAATTAGACAAGCGACCCACGTGTCCTCAAGAAGCACATGGGCGCAGCCACGGCGCACCAAATTACACACCTACCCCTGTGAAAACCCAAACCTGTTTTCATCTAGAAAATGGTTTTAAAGATTTTTTCCCGAGGAGGGGAAAACTGGTGACAGCGAAGCCCTAGGAAGCAGTGACAGATTGGATTGAAAAATAGACATTTTTTGCAAGGTCAGGCCTGCAGTTTCCCACTGAGCTGGTGGCACAGCCATCCAAATGGAAGGATATTACTTGCCCCTGTCACCAGCAAATATTATCATATATTTTGCACCATGCTGGCGACATCTGGGACACCACAGTGAGTCCAGGCAGACATGGCCTTTTCTGCTCCTTGGGGAATTTCCTGGGTCTTTTTTGAGGCATGCATTTGCCCCTCTGTGCAGGGTGAAGCCGGGCTGGTGCTGGTGGTGCAGAGCTGTGGCCAGGACAGGCCTAGCCAGGAAGGCCTGGTTGCATTTCTATTTTGACTGTGAGGGGTTGGAGTCAGGGAATCAAAACTCCTATCTTGATTTTGAAAGCTAGTTAAAAATATGTCCAACAGGATTACCCCTCATCCCACCATCCAAATCTCCGCGGAGCATTGCCTACTAAAAAATTCACCTTCCCAGTTTTCCCATGGACTCATTTCTTCCGGTTCTCCTTGAAGACAGCATCACAGAACTTCCTTGCAAGACGGTGGGACCACATCAGAGAAAGCAACACAAGATATTCCATTTTTTAAAGAAGAAAAAGAAAGGTGACACTCAGGCCTGACTCAAAATTGGCCTGAAGCCAGAACCAACAGATGGTCAGAAGAGCCACCCCCAAAAGTGTGGGGAACCCTGATAAGGACTGGCGGAATGCCGCAGAAGTTCCCAATGATGTCAAAGGACTGGCTGAAATTATTATTTAAACCTGGGTAAATAAAATGACTATTTCAGAGAGCCAGGAACCAAGGAGACATCAACTCCCGCTCTCTCCAAGTCTCTCCAAATGAGTCCACCAATGAAGGCCGTGCTCATTGGGACTGTGATGCTAGAATAATATGTGTGAAAAGCACTGCTACCATGCCCTGATGATTAGTCTTATTCTTATCCTTTGCTACTTAATGTTAAGATTATTAGATTGTGTGATGTGTATTTGCAGTTTGAATAAACCGAACATTCGAAAATGCCTAAGAGCATTAGGTAATTATTGATCTTGACACTCCTTCATCCCTTCCTTGTCTCTGGAGAAAGCCTCATTCTTGGTTAAGTTGAAGGGCAGGGCAAAAGAGGAGGGCCCTGGACACGACGACTGGACAATTGCTACAACCACGGTCTCAACCCATCGTGAGGGTGACATAGGGCCAGGCAAGGCTTTGGTCTGCTGTCACCAGCACTGGGCATTGGAACCTATTTGATAGCACAGAACAACTTCTATTTGTCAAGGTTTGTTACACAAAGATGCAATCACCCTGAACAGGCACCGTGGTTTTTATTCTTTAAAGTCAGCTTCACACATAGAAAACTTGACCGTCATGGTGACTGGCTTCTTGCCTGCCTTCCTTCACACCCAAACCCAACACACTGCCACCCAGTCAACTCTGAGTCGAAACGACCCTACAGACAGAGGGGGACTCTCCCGTGGTTTCTGAGGATGTCACCGTTGGGATAGCAGGGAGCCTCAGCCGCTTGTGGGGTCCAACAGCTGCTGACATCTCTCAGGGTGGAGTGAGAGTTAAACTCAACGAGGACAGAGGGCTTGGCAGGGATGCCACCCCCCCGCCCCAGCGCCCCCACTCCCGCCCAGACCGTTGCCCTACCCAGAGTGGTGGCCATTATTATTATAGCACCACATTTGGGACTCTGGGGCTCTGACCCTCCATTTCTAAATTGTCTGTCTCTCCTGGAGCATCTCGCCGACCCTGGCCAGGTGTAGGACCCCAGCTGTAAGCCTTGGGGATCAGTCATATCTAAATCGCAATGCTGTGAGGCGTAGGTGCGCAGAGGAGAGAGACGTTCACTGTCACAACAGATCCAATGACGAGGCCTGGCGTTTACTGCAGGGAGTGACAGGGTGAGGGGTGAGGGGCCCTGGGGAAAGGGGTTCTCAACCAGGTGTCTCTTATCTACGCGGGGAACAAAGTCTTACATGTGAACCCACACCCCTCCCTGTCGCCTCCTCACTTCTGTTACTGAGTTCTTGAAAGATATGGTAAGGAGTCCTGGTGACACAACCCAGGAAGTGATGCACTGCTCACTGAAAGATGGGTGGTTCAAGCCCACCAGCGGCTTCATGGGAGGAAGTAGAGGCTGTCTGCTCTCAGAAAGATGTACAGCCTTAGACTGCTGGCCTCAGGGATCGTAGCCCCCCTGAGTAGCCACTACATTAGATGCATGGAATGGAAAACAAAAGGCGTTATCCCAAAAATCAGTACTCCCTGTCAAAGCAGAGCCACAGGAAAGGACCACGAATGGGGTTCATACACAATTGCAGATTCAAAAAGGCTTCTGGGATTGGTACTGGGACTTTGGCTGGGTAGGCTGTGACTCAGGACAACTGATCCAGAAGCTCAGTCTCCAAGACCCCGACTTTGAGACACCATTCCACTCTTTTTGGTAAGTTGGTAAAGACTTTTCGGGTAACGTCTTAGCTTCACCTTCCAAACCAGAGGGTGAGCCGGGCCCTCGCAAGGATGGCCTGGGTGTTGTCATCTCCTTCAACAACACGCGGCTCAAAGGCAAGGCTAGGACATGGCTGGTTATGGCTCAGAAAGAACTCCAAGGGAGGCTAAATGTATGTCAAAACCTCCCCCACACCAAGCGGTTTAGAATTGAAGCTGTCATGGAAGGATTCCATACCTCTCCAGAATATAGAAACCAGGAGTTGCAGCCTAGGTGCTGGCCACAGCCTTCTATCCGGGCTGTAGCCAGAGGGGCCAAGAGAAGGCCTTCACTGCCCTTTTCTCATTTGGGGCTTAATTTATCTCCCATTAAAGTATCTCACTTTAAAAATAGTACCCCTTCATTTGGGTGGGCTTCATTTTGTTAAAAACCATGTGATATTCATTTATTTTATTTGCACAACTCCTCTCTTGACCCATGTACAAGTTCCACAGGAACACAATGAAGTGTTATGGAATTATCATTCTTCTCAAGGTTATCCATAGTTTGTTATGGTCTACACAGTCAAAAGCCTTTGCATAATAAAGAAACAAAAGTAAACACCTTTCTGGTATTCTCTAATTCAGTTAAGATCAATTTGATATAAATAATGACATCCCTTGTTCCACATCCTCTTCTGAATCCAGCCTGAGTCTCTGGCAACTCCCTATCTGATGGACATTGGACTTCTATTCAAGTCCTCCCTCAATGGAAGAACACTTTGTTATAATAACCTGGCATTCTGTGAAGCTCACCTTTCCAGCATGATCACTGAAGTCAAAAGGGGTGCCTAAGCTAATGTAGTGAAGAAAACCGATGATGCCCGACTATAAAAAGTTATGGCCCCTGGGTCTTAAAAGTTTGAAGTCAAGCAGAAGCCATCTAGCCATTCTCTAGTTCTTTAAGGCTTCCTGCCCACCCACCCCTACTGTCATGACTCCAGTTCTACCTTAGGACTCCAACCAGACTAGAGCATGTACACTGGCACAAATAAGACCTCTTGACACTTGGAATCCAGGACAGATAAATCTCCCAGGAACAATAATGGGAGTAGAGATACCATGAAGATGGAGGAGAAGGGGGAGAGAAGGGGAACTGATCTCATTGGTCAATGTATAATAGTCCACCACCATGCCCCTGATTGGGAGGACAAACAACAGAAATGTGAGTGAAGTGGGACAGCAGATGGTGAAAATAATAATAGTTAACAGTCCATCAAAGGGTCATGATGGTGGGCGGGGTGGGGAGGGAGGGGGAAATGGGAGGTGACACCAAGGGCTCAAGCAGAAAGAAAATGTTCTAAAATGAAGATGCAACATGTGCACAAATGTGCTTGACACAATGTATGTGTGGACTGTTATAGAACTGTAAGAGCCCCCAACAAAATGATCTATTCCTTAAAAAAATTGAGCTGTTGCGTCACCTTTCTTTGGATGAGTGCAAATAAGAATCTCTTTCAGTCAGATGGTCAAATAGCTGTCCTCCAAATATCTTAGCATAGACTAATGAGTGCTTCCAGTGCTTCCATTAGCGTGTTGAAACATTTCAAATAGTATTTCGATTCCTGGGGCTTTGTTGTGTCAGTGCAGCTTAGATTTCTTCATTCAGTAACATTGGTTCTGACTCCTGAAATGGTGGCATTTGACTAGTACTTTTTGATACAGTGATTCTATGGTTTTTTCCCCATGATCTTTTGATGCTTCTTGAATCATCCAATATTTTGCCCACAGAAGCTTTCAATATTGTAATGCAATGCTTGGAATTCTCCTTCATTTCTTTCAGTTAAAATATGCTGATACAATTCCTGGTCTTTGCATGTGTGGACTTCATTTACATTAAGGATGACAAGCAGAACCCCCAAACCTACTGCTATAGAGTTTATTTTAACTCATAGTGACCCAGAGGGCTGACTAGAACTTCTTCATAGGGGTTTCAAGACTGTTGGTCTTTAGGGATGTAGACAAACCCTTCCTCCTCTAGTGAACCTGGGTGGATTTGAACTGCCAACTGTATAACTGGCACTCAGTGGAGTGGGGGCGGGGTGAGGGCTCACTGCCATTAAATCAATTCTGGCTTCGTGATTCTTGAGCAGTCAACTTTACTAATGTCGTGACCCTTTCATACAGTTCCTCGTGTTGTGGTGACCTCCCAACCCTAAAATCATCTTCGTTGCTGCGTCATAACTGTCCTTTTGCTACTGTTATGAATCGGGTGAAAGGGTCCGTTGTACCCCAAAAGGGGTTGCGACCTACAGGTTGAGACCTGCTGCCCTATGGGAGAGAGTAGAACTGCCCCTGTGAGTTGTCAAACTGAAAATCCTTATGGCACTAGGAAGCCTCATCCTTTTCCTTTGGAAGGTCTGGTGGTTTCAATCTACTGACCCTGTGGTTAGCAACCAAATGTATAACCCAGTCGGCTCCCAGGACTCTTCCAAGGGGAAAAGAAAGGGACTGCCCCCCCCCCATTCAAATAGAATGTCTGGAGACCCATTTATTAAATCCTAAACAGGGCAAAGCCAGGGCAAAGACAAATCATCTGATTGATGGAAGGAGGCCTTCAGCATGCGATCATTAGGTCCTTCAAGGCTTCACAGCCATGTGGTCACTTAGCATGGGCATGGACCACAAAGGGGAAGGTCACAAAATCATGACTGGCATCTGGTCAAGTCTTCACAGTGGCAGGCAGGAATCCAGAACTGGGAGAGGGACCATGAGAGGCATACAAACTCTATTAGGATGACTGTAAGATTAGTTCGGAACCCTCCAACCCAAGAGGCTGGTATGACTGGCGAGTGTGCAACCCTTGTACCCCAGTTTCCATGAAGGCAAGCCCAGGAAAGTTCCAGAGGGTGAAACTCCCCTCTCCAGCTGGCCAGGCAGCTGCCACCAACCCTCTCTGCCAGAGAGCAAAGGTTGGTTTCCCTTATGGGTTCATGGTCAGAAAGAACTCAGTGGAGGCTAAATCTATGGAGAGACTTAAGATGGAGTTAGGGATCCTACTATAAAAAATAGAACAGAGCAAAATAGATAAATAAAACAGAACAAAGAAATTCTCACAGTCCTCAAGTCGAGGTGACTCAATTTGACTCATGGTGCCTCCATAGAGCAGCATGGAACTGACCCCTGTGGTTTTTCAAGATTTTAACTCTCTACAGGAATAGAAAGCCTCATCTTTCTCCCTCAGAGTGGTTGGTGACTTCAAACTGCTGATTTTGCAGTTAGCAATGCAACATGTACTACTATGCCACCATGCCTCCATGACAAACCACAACCTCCTGAACCCAGTGGTGACCCCTGGGCTCCTTAGGCTGTGTATAGGGAGCATAATCTGAGCACAGAAGAACTACATGCAACAGTGGGTACCTAGGCAGTCTTTGGTATCATGTCTGGATTACATTGATCTATCCCTTATTAGTGCCGAGAAAATATCTGCTCTAAGACTTGCTCCCCCTTTTTAAAAAAGAAATGATGAAGGATATCATCACCCTTGGGCTATTGTTAAGCAGTAAAGGTAATAATGTGTATATACAATGACATCTGTATCCTGCTAGGAGTAGGCAGATGAGGGTCAGAGGGGGCAGGTTGAACAGGAAGCGCTATGGGAAGACTTCGGGAGAGGGTGGGTCTTGGTTTAATCAGCCCAGAGGAGTCAGAGCAGTTTAGGTCAAGTAGGACAGACAGCAGTGCTTGTGGGGGTGGGGGGTGGGGTGAAGAGCAAGCACGTGGTATACTCTAGAAACTGCAAGAATTTCTGTGTGCTGAGGGATTGAAAACTCTTGGATCATATCTTTCCCCCAAGGAGATGTTGCTTGGAAGTAGGCTGAGTGTCTAGTTGTCCCTCTGTTGACCTTCCCTTGGGTTGAGTTAAAAGTGAGGTCATGGACTGAGAGGTAGCTTTTACTGTCTCTCACTTCTGTGGGGGAAAAATGGGTCATTTCTGGGGAATGTCAGGTAAAGAGACTGCCATCTATTTCAGAGCTATTCTCACCTACTGTGTGACCTTGTTTAACCTGTCTGGGCTCTGCAGTTTCTACCTTAAATAAGATTCAAATAAGATTTAAAAGTGAGATAATATTGGTATTTACCTCATCTGAAGTATTAAAATCCAGGTAAAGTGCTTAAAAGTGTCCTGGGGAAGAGCCTGATGCATGATAATATTAATGGACAACTATTTGAAGGACTTCTAAGTGAGAAAAATCATAGTGTGGAGGGTGTGTGTGTGGGGCGGGGGGGGGGGCTGTTTCCATGGTGTTGTTTAAAATGTGGGCAGAGTTCAGTGGAAGAGGAAAAAGTGAACCAGTTCTTCCAACCGTTGTGTTCAGAGGCAAACAGGAATGAGTGCTGTTGGACCTCATGTGGAGGAGTCCTGGTGGCAAAATGGGTGAAGCATTAGCCTGCAAACTGAAAAGTCAGCAGTTCAAGCCCACGAGCTGTCCCTTGAGAGCCCGATGCAGCCGTCAGCATCTGAAAAGAAAACAACTTTGAAAACCTCATGGACAGCTCCACTCTGTCCTGTGAGGGTGTTACAAGTTGGAACTGACTCACGGGAAGTGAGTTTAGCTTGGGGTTGGTGGTTTGAAAGGGTGTATGTTAGACAGGGTTCTCTAGAGAAACAAAACCAGGACACTTATGATTTCATGTATATTTAGATAGATATACAACATACAAAATAAACAGTTGATTAGTCTGTAGAGCAGTACAACTGTCTCAGTGGAATTCATTTCTGTGAGACAGCTAATACACTGGCAGTCCTTCAAGTCTTGAGAGCCAACGGGTGCAAGTCAAGGAAGCAGATAGCTGAGTGCTCTGCAGAGCAATTCAGGCAGTCCATCCACAGGCAACAAATAGTAAGGCAGGTCACCAACAGCCAGCCAGATGACAGGGTCTGACAGCTCACAGCTCAAGTGATGTATACTCCAGTAGCATGGCGAAGCAGGTCTTGAAGGAACCTCAATCTATAGCAACACAACTACCGTCCTCCAGGTAATATGGCTTGAAAGTTGAGCTAAGACAGTTGCACACTGGTCCAATCATGAAAGAGAAGAGACAAGAAAGACAAAGCTCACTGACCCATTGATCTCTCGGCCCTTCAGTGAATCCCACAGGTGTTTATTGGTCAAGTTGGCACAATAAACCTACCTGTCACCAGGTGTGACACAAATGCTAACCTGGTTATCAGCTTCCCTGGGTTCATTCTTGAATGGAGAGACGTGATTTTAAAACAAAAATTCTGAGATTCTGAGAAAAATGCCACGAGGCAAAGCTCTCTTTTCCCCATAGCCCAGATCTATTAACCTCCCTTCTTTGTATAAAGTAGGTGACTCAACTTGGGGAACGGAGCATGAGTTGAGTTTCAAATCCATAGTAAGATGCCTTTGTATAGAGTGCAACTTGAACAATCATAGGTGAACCTTATGCCCTCCTGGATGCTTAACTTTCATTTGAGATTATTTAATGGTGATGTTTTTCTTACTTTTATCAAAAATATAAATGTGCCGAGAAACAACAAACATTACTGAAATTGGATATATTTAGTGTAAATAGAAGTGATTTGAATGAGGTAGGTATTAAGAGGATGCTCAGAAGAGGGCAGTATGACAACAGGTTATAAAAGGGGGAAGGTAGCCCAGCAGGGAAGAAGGCGGTGTGGGGGCAGTTACATGTTAAACTGCTAACAGAAAGTTCAGTAGTTCAAAACCACCAGTCACTCCTTAGGACCAAGATGAGGCTTTCTGCTCTCATAAAGGGTTACAGTCTTGGAAACCTGGGGCAGTTTTTCTCTGTCCTAGAGTCACCATAAGTCAGAATCGACTCAATGGCACTGAATTTGTTTATTTAAGAGCCGAGAAGTCTCCTGAAGTTCATTCCATATCTCCAAAAGAGCTAAAAACCTCCCTGCTCTCTAATCAATTCCGACTCTTAGCCGCCCTATTGGGCAGTTATAGGTTCTAACTGTCCCTGGTGGGTTTCTGAGACTGTAGCTGTTTATGAGAGAGTCTCATCTCGTGGTTTTTGAACTGCTGAGCAATGCTTAATCCATGACGCCAACCAGAAGGCTCCTTAGAAGCAAGGATGGGGAGACGCCATCTCACGCACTTTGGACATGTTCTCAGGAGAGACCAGTCTGTAGAGAAGGACATCATGCTTGATACTGTAGAGGGACAGCAAAAGAGAGTAAGGTCCTCACCAGACGCTTCACACCGTCACTGCAGCAATGGACTCCCACCTCACCCCTGTGAGGATGGCGCAGGGCAGGGTTTTGTCCTGTTGTCCGAGCCGTTGCGCTGAGTCAGGACAGAGGGACTTGGTGGCTGCCTAACAACAGTCACGAGAGAGCTCCATGCCGAATGCAAAGAGCCTCTCCAAAGCTGTCCCCTGGGTCATTTGACTCGAAGGTGGTTTTGTCCTGCCCTGGAGGGATTCCGACTCCCAGGACCCGACAGTACAGCGGAGGGCTGCTCCTTTGGGTGTCGAAGCCTGACTGACCACCCCTGGAGGAGAAGAGAGCCTTATCTTTTTGCTGGGAAGCAGCTGGCAGGGGGGATTTGGGTCTCAGCCATTTGGCTTGGCAGCCGAGCCCTTAATCACTCTGCCACCAAGCTTCCCGCGTTGGTTTCTACACCAATGAAACCCATTGCGAATGAGTCCAATCTAACTCCAGGTAACCCTACAGGGTCTTCACGGCAGCAGATTCTTCATGATTCTCCCGAAGAGGGATCGGTGGGCTCCCACCACTGCTCTGGTGGTTAGCAGCCCAGCACGGAGGCAAGGCCATCACCAGGGCTCTGTCAGGGAGAACACGATCCTTGAAGCATCGTCCTACCCATTCCCTACATCTGGACTTCTTTTTTTAAAAAATTATTAACATTTTAAAAGTTTGACCTATTTACAATGAAACCAGTCAATTTTAAATGCATAGTTCGAAGAGGTTGTTTTGGTCTTTTTTGATGTATGCAGCAGGCACCGGCTATTCAATCAAGATTAGGAAATCTCCTTCACTCCCTCAATCCCTGCAGTCAATCCTTTCTCTCCACCCTCATCCCTGCGGCTCGGCTTCCTGCCCCTGTGCTTGCTACCTCTTTTAGAGTTATAGTTGGGGGTTGGCTCGAGGTAGCGTTGTATTTTTGAGACTTCTCTAGTAAGTCTCAGTAATTTGTGCATCAGTAATTTGACCTGACTTATTCCTGGGTAATGTTTCAGCGGATCACAATTTATTTAGCTATTGGTCGACTCCGATACATTTGGGGCTCTTTCAAGTATTCAAAATCTCGGCGAATAATGGCACACAAATCTTTGTATGGATATGCTTTCCTTCCTCTTGGTGGGAGGTGCAGAAATGAGATTTCTGGGATCCCTGGTGATGTAATGGGTTATGAGTTGGCCTGATGACCTCAAGGTCTGCACGTTTGAAACTACCAGTCACTTTGTGGAAGAAAGATAAGGCTTTCTACTCCCTTAAAAGATTGCTCATCCTGGGTGGGTAAATGTATAGCGATAATAATTGGATTAAAGGTTCCCCAGGGCAAAGCAGGGAAAGTTGGACAGGAAATGGGGAGCTAATAACAAGGAGAACATGATGGAAGAAACTGTTTAAAACAGTGGTAGCGGCTTTTTGACCATACCTCATGAGAGTGGTGGGTTGGGCCTGGTGTGGCGGTGGCTGACCTGTGAGGCTGGTGGGCATGCACTGAGCCCCAGCTTCCGCATGCCCCCAGGCCCCGCACCCCTGATGCTGCACAAGTGTTAAGCCCTCCCTGGCCAGGATGATGGTGAACTACTTCCTGGGTCAGAGTGTGCTGCGGAGTTCCTGGGACCACGTGTTCGCCACCTTCTGGCAGCAGTACCCGAATCCCTACAGCAAGCATGTCTTGACTGAAGACATCGTGCACCGGGAGGTGACCCCTGACCAGAAGCTCCTATCCAGGCGACTCGTGACCAAGACCAACAGGATGTCCCGCTGGGCGGAGCGACTGCTTCCTCCCAAGGTCGGTCACTCGGTGTACATCCTGGAGAACTCCACTGTGGACCCATAGAATCAGAACATGACCACCTTCACCTGGAACATCGACCGTGCCTGGCTCCCGGTGGTGGAGGAACACAGTGTTGACCCCATGAGTGCCGACCACAGTGGCTGGACTTTAATCCACTGGGAAGCCTGGGTCTCCTCCAACTTGTTGGGTATCTCCTGAACTGTCCAGGAATTTGGTCTGGCCTGGTTTAAAAGCTATGTGACCAAGATGATGAAGGGCTTGGAGGACATCCTAGCCAAACTGCAAGGTGAGATTCCTTCTAAGACGCGTGTTGAAATCGCCAAGAAAGCCATAGAAAAGGCAAAGGAGACGCACTGGCAGGCACTGAGAAGACCAAGGATCTGGTCAGCAAGGCAGCCACCAAGAAGTAGCAACAGCAGTTTGTGTCCCAGGCCAGCCCCCTACCCCCACCCTGGACCAGACGATCTGACTCCATCCCCCTGACCTGCCTGCAGTATGCTTTCTTAATTAAAAATCCACTTCCAGCCCCTATCTGCTGTGTGTATGGGGGGAGGGGTGTCCACTTGGCACTGCAGGATACCAAGCACATGCCCCATGTGCTTGCTTATTTCTCCCATGGACACCCAAGGGACAGACGGAGAGGTGCTGACCTACTGTCCCAAGTCATAGTGACCAGGAGATGTCGACATGAACATGAGACTGTAAGCTCCGCAGGAGCAGAGAGCTGTTTGCTCCCTGATGGGTCCCAGGTACTGAAACAATATTTGGCACATAACAGGCACTCAATAAATGCATGCTGACTTCAATGAGCCCCCACCCCCAAAACAAAGAAACAAAACTGTAGTAGCTATTGTACAATACTGATGATATAGCTGTACACTTGAATTATATAATGCTTGGATTGTGCCCTACTACAAAGGTTCATACATGTGGTAGTCCGGGTAAGCTAGAGGAACAAATTTCATAAACACGCATCTAAATATAGGAAAAAGGTTTATATACAAGAGGAACAGGACATTGAGCCCAGTGCAGTTCAAAGTCCTAAGTCCGATATTAACCCATATGCCCGAAATCAGTCTATAAAGTCTCCTTCAGACTCACGAAGTCACAGGTCAGTGGGTGCAGAGTCCCGGCAGGGGTCTCCACATGGCTCCTTCTTCCAGGGCTCAGGGTTCATCATCAGCAGAAGGAACTCATTGCTATCAGAGGTCTCCATGTGGCCGCCCTAGCTTCAGAGGTCTGGCTCCACCAAGGCAAAACCATGTGACTTCTCCGCCGGCTCCTCCAGCTTCTCGGACACTGCCATCTTGTCTTGTCCATGATTAATTGTCTCTGAGACTAACTCCCAACAACTGGGGAAGATAGCTTCTCATCTCTGAGGGAAATATCGTGAGATTTCCCAGACGTATCAGGAGAAAGCCATGTCCACACAGAGACCTCATTGGCTACTCAATGGCTATCTCCAGATTAACAGGCTAGACTCCACCCCTACATTTCAATCATAAAATTAACATAAGCACATGACTGCCACAATACATTAAAAAGGAAGGATAAGATGATTTGCAGACTTGGAAACCCACAGGAACATCTACCCTTTCTTAGGGGGTTGTTATGAGTCAGAATCACCTTGCAGGCGGTGAGTTTGTTTTGTTTTGTTTTGGGGGGCATCACTGCCCTCTGGTGGTCATGGGAGCTACCCAGCGTTGCTCCTGAGAGCCGCCACTGGATTTGAACCACCAAGCCCGCAGGCCGCAGTCCTGCACTCAACCACTACGCCACCGGGGTTCAGCCTATTTCTGGATTCTTCTCTCATCCATTAAACTCTCTGCAACTGCTCTTAAGCCATTCTCATGTTGTGTTGTTTGCTTTGGCTTCATATTTTCTTGAAGTCAGATAGTGTAAGCCATCTAAATCTTAGGGCTCAAAGCTCTTCCGGTACAGAGCTGTATTCTAACCTGTAATATCACCCATGGCTATCACAGTACCCACTAAGTGTTGGTCTCTTATTTGCTGTCTGATGGGTGAATGGGACTAATGGAATCTGTAGGATTCAACTGTGGAAGAGGATTGAAAAGGGGCACAAAAATAAAGATTAAGCCCAAGCACTCCATTAAGTAGATAGTAAAACTGAGACCCAAAGAGAGTAACTGGATTGTCAGAGGTCACACTGTGAGTTAAGTGATGAGTTGAGTCAGAGCTCAGGTCTTTGGATCAGCCAATGGGCAAACATGGGTGTCTGAGTCAGTAGCATCCTTGTTTATTGCTAGCAATATGATTTTATTTTATTTTCAGCAGAAGGTTCTATCAGGAATGTGTCCAGTCATAGGGATCCAGAATAGAGCATAGTACTTAAATATGAAGAGGAGTGACGGGTCTCTTGGGGGGTCCTTTTGCAGGCCTCCTTGAGTGTCCCAGACAAGGCCCCAGTCTGTGTGTATGTGTGTGGTCTAGGAAAGGTGTGTCTGTGTTCCAGTAGGTTAGCACCTGTGTGCGTTTGATCAAAGACACTTTCCAGTGACACAAGCCGCAATGCCATGGATAAAATCCCTGTGAGGTAAACAGCCTGCACACTTCAGGTGCTGCCATCTGCACACCTGTACCGGAGGACTTGCTGAGCACAGACACTTGCACTTCTTAATGGACGGGCGTGAAATTGACAAATTATGGGGAGGAAATTGCATCCCTGAAAGCTTGTAGCTCATCATTCTCCTGGGAAGGCCTCTCAGGTCCTTGTTCCCTTCAAGGGATAATTTCAGTTTGTTTTTCTAATGGACACTTTGATATTTTTGTGCTATCGAAGATTTCCTTGAAGAAAAGTAGAGACATTTGAAGGTATTGCTAAGAAAGCAGGTTTTATCGGGTTCAACTTTACCAATCCTAAGGTTTAGGCAATACCTTTCGGCAGGACAGGTTTCCATTTCAATCGGCCACTTCTACCATTTTGCTTTGGCAAAGGGAATTTTGTCATTCTTTTAGAGTTCTTTTATCCATCATTGCTAAACAAAGACAAGCGTTGACTTCACTGGAAAGCATTAAAGCTCGCTTGTTTCTTTTACTGAAGACAATACTTCTGAAATAAAAATTTCCTTGAGGACCTCAAATAAACAAAGTGAGATTAATAGTCTGATGAATACCTGTGAGCCTGGCACTTAACTCAAGGACTAGAAAT
>PVJH01024038.1:0-33795 GCA_004026705.1 Nesogale talazaci
TGTCATCAAACTTTCAATATTAAGAGCAAAAAGTGAATCCAGAGTGTAGCTTAAGAAAAAAATCACTTACATTTACAGGATGCAATCAGGAAAAGCTCTGATTTGTTTCTACCAAAACATGTAAGCAGGCCTGAGCCCTGGTGGCCTAGTGGTTGTGTGCGGGACTGTGGCTCATAGGGTTGACAGTTCAAATACAGCAGCAGCTCTTCAGGAGCAAGGCTGGGCTTCCTACTCCCACCAGGGCAGCGATGCCACAAAAAAAGAAAGAGAGAAAGAAACATGTAAGCAAAAAGAAAATGGAATGACATATAGAAAATTCTGAAGGAAAAAACAGACAACCAAGAATCTTTTATCTATCAAAAGTATCTCTCAAATATGAAGGAGAAACAAGTGTATTTTATAAAGAGAAGTTAAAGGAGTCATTTAAAAGAATTATTAAAGGAAATATTTAAAGGAATTGTAATGAAAGGAATTTGGAAAAATAATAACAGCACTACAAAAAATACTGAGAGAAGTGCTCTGAAAGATAATCATCAGAAGCAGGTAATTTGAGACCAATAGACTAAATAACAACACAAAGAAATATACACATTTAAAATAGTATTCAAAACAGCATGGAAATTTAAGAAAAACAATAAATAAATAAATAAAACCACACACACAAACCATCAAAATTACACAGACAAATGTACACATATTGATAACACTGGACATAAATTAATGAAGCATTGCTGTCATGAGACCAAGTGTAGCAAATTGGATAAGTAAATAAGACCCTCAGAGCTTGCAGATAAACAGTCAACTAGCTGAGTGTGTTAGGTTGGTTTATTTTGATAGCATGGCCAATGAACATGTGTGGGATTAATGGAAGGGCATAAGGATAAATGGCTTGGCGAGTCTCACCCTTCTTGTCTCTTGTTCTTTGAACATCAGACCAGTGTGCCGCTGTCTTGCTTATTCTAGGCCTCCCTTTGCAAGCTACAGGCCCTGTGGGACACCTAAGCCATGGACTGTCTCTGAAGTTAAGATTCCTTCAAGACCTGTTCACCACTCTACTGGAATACACATCTCTTGAGCTGGGAACCATTGGATCCTACCATCTGGCTGACTCTTGGTGACCTCCCTTGTTGTTTGAGGCCTATGACCAGATAGCCTGAATTGCTCTAAAGAGGGCTACCCAGCGGCCCTCAAGACTTGAAGGACTTGCACAGTGTACTAACTGTCTCATGGAAGTGAGTTGCACTGAGTCATTTGTACTGCTTAATAGATTAATCAACTGTTCATTTCTTGCTATAAATCTTTCTATCTATATAAATATATATATATATACACAATTATTAGTGTCCTGGTTTGTTTCTCAGTATAACATACTGAGAAGCAACAAAGACCCCATGGAACAAGCACATATGCATATGTGTTCATGAGGTGTCAATGGGATCAGATATCAGGCATCAAAGAGCCAAAACAAAAAAAATCATGTCAATGTGAATGAGAGGGAGTATAGAGTGGACACCTAAAACCCATCTGTAGACAATTACACATGCCCTTACAGAAATGATCCAATCAGGGTGGAGTATGGCACCAAAGAAATATACAACTTTCCTCTAGATTTTTTTGTTTTGTTTTGCTTTGTTTTTTTTGGGGGGGGCACCACTGCCCTCTGGTGTCCGTGGGAGCTACCCAGCCTTACTCCTGGGGAGCCACTGCTGGATTTGAACCACCAAGTCCATGGGCCACAGTCTCACACTCAACCACTATGCCACCAGGGCTCAGCCTCCTCTAGTTTTTTAATGCCCTCGCCCACAATATCACGACCCTAATTATGTATTATAAATCTGACTAGACCAGAGCATGTACATGGATGCAGATAAAAGCTGAAGCACAAGTAATCCAGGACAGATAAACTCCTCAGTACTAATAATGAGATTAACAATACCAGGAGGAGAAGGGGAAGGTGGAGATAGAAAGGAGGAACGAATCATATATAACCCCCTCCCAGGAGGATAGACAACAGAAAAGTGGGTGAAGGGAGAAAATGTTCAACCTAAATCATGAAATAATAATTTATAAATTATCAAGGGTTCATAAGGGAGGAAGGGTGGGGCAGGAAGGAAAGGAAGGAGAAAAATGAGGAACTGATACCAAGGAGTCAGGTAAAAAGAAAATCTTTCGAAAATGATGATGACAACAAATGTACAAATGTGCATGACACAATGGATGGCTGGATGGGTGGATGGATGGATGGATGGATTGTGATAAGAGTTATATGGGTTCCCAATAAAAAGGAAAAAAAAAGAAATAGGACCCATCCACATACAGCTAAAAAGAAAAATTCCTTAGAAATGCAAAATTAGATTAAAATCTAATGGTAGAAAAAATATATAAAGCTAAAGGCAACCAAAAAACAAGGGTGATGATATTAATCTCCAACAGAATAACTACAAGACAAAAATGAGAAATTAGAGACAAAGAATGACACTACATGATGGTTAAAGGGACAATACAATTAGAGTACATAACAAAATAAATACACACAAAACAAAAGATGACTGAAGTATAGTAAGCGAAAGTTCACAAAATTAGAGAAGTAAAAAATTCAACATAATTGTATAATATTTCCATACATTACTATGAATCAAGGAATAGTCATTGGAAAAGCAACTCAATAAAAACAATAACAGCATTCCACCCAACAACAACACAGTACACATTTTTCCAGTGCACGTAGAACATTCCCCCAAACAGACCATATATCAGGATGCAAAATAAGCCTTACAACATCTTTAAATATTGAGCTTTATAATGCCATTTTCTCAGACTTCAATGTTAAAGACACTCTTTCACCTACCACACAAAAAATTGAAAGACAATTATCTGGTCAATCTATTGTGGTGGTGATGTTGTTGTTAGGTGCCAACTGTCAGTTATAGAGAACCTATGCACAACAGAACAAAACACTGTCAAGTCTTTCTCCATCCTCACATTTGGCCCTATGCCTGAGCCTATAGTTCCAGCTCCTGTGTCAACCCATCTCATGGAGGGACTCCTGACTCTGAAGGATTCATATTTATGTTTATTCCAAAGTATGGTGACAGAAGAGAAAGCAGAAATAATCAAATCATTAATCCATGCAAGTAAAATTTTGTTGCAGATAATTCAAATACAGTTCTAGCAGTACATGGATAAGAAGCCACCAGAAATTCAAGGATTCAGAAGAGACATATAATGAAGAATATCATTGTTGGTGTCATCTAGGACTTTAGCTGAAAGCAGAGAATATCAGGAATGTGTTTGCTTGTGCTTTGTTGACTGCACAAAGACCAACTAGGTTAACGATAATAAATTATGGATAAGATTGCAAAAAAACAGAAATTTCACAGTGCTTAAAAGTGCTCCTGTAGGCTGAGGGACAGTCATTGGAAAGTAACAAAGGGGTACTGTGATAGTTGTTGGTTTCAGTTTGGCTGGGCTAGAATTTCACCATGATGTGATCTAACATAATGAAATCAACTTGTGTCAAAAAGAGATCTTCTGTGAGCAGTGAGTAGTTGTGGGAAGATTAGGGTGGAGTGCTACTCCCTTAATTAGGTCACCGCCTTAATAAAATGGAAGGAAATTTCCTCAAGGGTGTGGCCTGCTCCTCTTTAAGAATACTCTGTGTGAAATCTTCCCTCTTTTTGCTAGGTCTGGATTCTGCATCTGTCTCTTCACCCCCCAAGTTTTTTGGAGGTGCTTCAAAGGTCTGGTATATCATCTTCCATCCCTATGAGCTATCCATGGCCTGCTATATTGTCTGCCGAACTTGGATCCATTCATCTCTGCAGCTGTGAATCTGATTTGTTGACCTGTGTTCATCTGCCTCTGGCCCACCAGTCTGTGGTTTTCTGCTTTTTAGCTGACCTTCTAACTTCCTTATTAGCCAGACCTGGCAGCTACATTAGTGAGAAAAAGTCGTCAGTTTAACAACTGACCAAAGATGTGAAATAGACTGGAGTTATCCACTTCTACAATTGTTTAAGCCTATGTCTAGAGGCTCAAAAATGAATCCTCTAGATACTCAAATCAATTATATCTAGAATTGGTTTATATATATATATTGCTATATAATTGATTTGTATGTATATAATTGGCTTGGGTGTTTTGATATCTTTATATATCTTTTGATTGATTTTTTTGACTTGTGTCTCCAAGACCCAGACTAATACAGATATTGAGTGATTTAAAACCAGGAAAATTATGCATCAGAGTTGTACAATTTCACCAAAATTTTATAAACCTGTATGCTCAGAAAATGGTCTGAGAAGATGGATGATAGCCAAAAAAGTGCATCCAGCTTGAAAGAAGATTCCCAAACAGTGTGTGACATGAAAATGTCACATAATCTTACTTACCAAAAGCGGAGAAAGCTTGAAGCACTTGTTGATGAAAATTAAAGACTATAGTCTTCAGCATGGGTTACAGCACAATATAAAGAAAATAAAAATTCTCACAATTATCCCAGTAAACAACATGATGTTAAATGGGAGAGAATGTTAAATGAGTCAAGGATTTCATTTTACTGGGATCTAAAACCAATGTTTATGAAAGCAATAGTCAAGAAATGAAACTCGATATTACACTGGGCAAATCTTATGCAGAAGACCATTCAAAGCATTAAAGAACTAATATGTCATTTTGAGGACTAACTTGCACTTGACCCCAGTCATGGTATTATCAATCATCTGTGACATCTGGACTATGAAAAACTAAAGAAGAAAAAATACAGTCAAATTATTGTGTTAGTGAAGAATACTCAAAATAACATTGACAAACAAAAAAAGATAAAGAAGTTTGTCATGGTAGTAGGTTTAGAGTTTTTTACACTTGGAAGAAGTATAACCAGAGAGCTCATTATAATCTAGGATGGCAAGATTTTGTCTCCTATACTTGATCACGGTATCAGGAGTAAGAAGTCCCTTGAAAAGGATACAGGACATGAGGCTTGTTAAAATGTAAGTTTGGGGGGAAATGAAGACCCTCAATGGGAATTACACAGTGGCTGTAATCATGGCCTTCCTTCAGCATAGGAAGGATGGTGAGGATGAAGCAGGAGCAAGCAGCTTTTCGTTCTGTTGTACATCGGTCCCTGTGAGATAAAGCGGGCTCAATGACACCTAACAGCAGCAGCACCAATAGCAGACCTTCGCTAGCCATATCAAGGGGTGGCAAATGGTAGCTCAAGAGCCATAGGTGACTCTTTTGGTGCATTTATGTGGTTTAAAATAAAATTGAAAATGTCAACAACACTGTGTTAGTGTGGGTAGATGAGAGAAACAAATTCATAAGCATGCATATGTATATAAGAAAGATTTATATACAAGAGCAATTGAACATTGCCAAAATATCCTAGCCCAGATCAAGCCCCTAAGTCCAATATTAGCCCATATGTTGGACAACAATCTATAAAGTCCTTCAAACTCACTCATGCAACACCTGCAATGACGCCTAATGTGAGATGATCACAAGGCCGTGGGTAGAAAGTCTTTGGATGCAGTGATATTGTAAGCTTCTCAGCATTGGCAGAAATCTCCACATGGCTTCTCTAGGTTCAGGTTTCTTGTTGCATCAGGGTAGGTCTATGTGGCTTCTCCTCAGGGAGGTTTCACAGGGAGCCAGCCTTGTCAATCCAGTCCCTCAGGCAGCAAGTGTTGTCAGTAGAAAGTGACCAAGAAAGTGAACCAAGAGAGATAGTCTTTTTGCCTCCAAGAAAGAGTTAACTGATTTCCCAGAATTCTCAGAGAAGGCCATGCCCACACAGAGGGCACATTGACTAGTTCCATATTGACAAGGTAGACACTACCCCTACACTCTTCATCCTTAAATTGACACCAGATTAGGTGACTGCCACAAATACGATCATAGTTTCATTTTAAAGTAATGGTGATATCATTTGCTTGTTAAACTATTTATAGATCTCAAATAATTTTCAACTTGTCATGATGGCAGGATTGACAATTTTCTCTAAAGTGTGCCAACCCCTGAGACATGATTTATAAATATTTTCCAAATACATAGATTTTTAAATATTTTTCATTTTCTTGATGTTTTCCTACAATACACAATGTCTTTTACATTTTTAATGAAGTCGTTTATATATTTTCCCCTTTGTTGTTCATCCTTTTGGTGGTATCTCAAATTTAAGGTCATTAGTATTTATGTCGAGTTTCTTTTAAGAGCTTTACAGATCTGAGGACACTAGTATTTACTAGTGAACATCTTTGAGTATCCAGTAGTCAAAATTGTTATGAAAGACATTCATATTATTGTTGGATTCAGGAAATTGTTTTCCATCAAAAGAAATTTAGAAATATCATGCATTACAGTTCTTTTTGAGCATTTGAAATTCTACACATATGTTAAGGGTCTTGCCATAAAATGAAACAAGTTTAACTTTTTCTTTAAGTACACTATTTTTCAAATTCTACAGATCACATGAGCCTGCTAACATTTCAAGGGATACTAGCAATTTATGTACCAAATCTGCGGAATATAGTATTAGAGCAATCTTGAGAAGGCAAAAACAATAAAACTTGTGTTTGGTTGCTTAATGAGTAAGAGAGAAAAGGAGAACTAAAACACGATATTGAGTTTGAGCTCTTCTAACTGGTAAAGAATTGGTATAATTATCAGGTTTATGAGCACAGGCAGGTTTGGATAGAACAATGAGTTTAGGCTTAGCATTTTTAGGTGTCAGGTGTCCAACTCCCACCATTTAAAGCTGTCCATATGATAAACCTGAATGTCACAAAACATAATTTTTAGAAATAGCCTTAAGGATCTACATAAGCCATTCTAAGTCATTTCACAGCATTTTGGTACTAATAAAAACACAGAGTGACTGGAATACTTATAATGTGTGCTGAGATAAGAATGATCAAAGGTATTGCTAAAGATTATACCGAAGATTTTGTGCCTATATATGTGAAAGTTAAATGTTATTTTCATGAAATAGTCATTGCCTAAACACTGTAGATAACTGAAGAGCTTAAAGGTTCTTGCTTATTGGCATATCAGATTCTGGGAAACATTTGTAATCCACATTGCCATCTCTTTGAATTTCCTGTTATTAAAGAGTCTAATTGGTGCAGCAGAGTTGTGATAAAGCCAATAAAAGTAAAACAAGATACGAGATATCACATGCTTAGGCTGAAATTTCAAAGCATGTAGGAGATTCTGAGAAAGAGTATTAACAATTTGTTTCAGCCAATATATTTTACACCTGGAAGAGAGAGGGTACTTTATAGACTTCTCGAATTCCCAAGGGGAGTCCTGGTGACATTTCTGGATAACTGTTGAACTAATAACCACAAGTCACTGGGTCAAAACCATCAGTGATTCCAGGATTGCAATATGAAGCATTCTGCTCCTGTAAAGCTTTCTAGTCTTGGAAATTCTAAAAAGCAGTTCTGTAAGGTCAGTATGAATTGAAGTTGACTCAATGACAATGAGGTTTTTTATGTTTTAGATGTTCCAATTAATCAAAACTCTAAAACCAGAAAAAAATATATATTTCTTTTCAGAAAACAATGAACCTGGTTATGCAGTGGCTAGAGTACTAAGTTACTAACTGAAAGCTCAGAAGTTTGAACCCATCAACTGTTCCTTAGAAGAAAGATATGGCAATCTGCTTCCGTGAAGCTTTAAACTTGATGGAGCAGGTCACTTACAGGAACCATAATTTATTCAGTGTCAATGGATTTGTTTCTGAGGTTTCAGAAATGAAGAAGGGGGTGGAAACAGTGTGCTCCAATTTCATTTGTCTTGTGGAACAACTTTGTCGGCCTTAGTAATGTACCGCAATCCCACATCTGCAAAAAGAAGAGAAGTAGAGAAGTGTCTTGGCTTTCTGTTCTGCAGGCTTGCTAAAAATCACAGGACAAATTACAACTCTCAGAAGACAAAGGCTTATACTCCATGATTCCTTTGCTAAGTAAAAAAAAAGCTTATCTTAGGAAAATTAGTTAGCTTCTGATCACTTAATTTTCTCATTTGTAATATGGGTCACTGAGAATGCTGTCCAGTATGCATTGGGCTGCTAACCTCAAGGTTAACAGTTTAAAGCCACTTGTCACTTCAAGTCAGAAAGATGAGACTCTCTGCTCTCGTAAAGATTTATAGCCTTGGAAACCCTATAAGTCTCATTATAAATTAGAAATGGCCTAGTAATTGATCTTATGTAAGTATGTTTACTTGATATTGCTGTTAGACTCGTGTGTGTGTGTCTGCCACAATGGGCTCGGGAATCATAGCAACAATTTTTAAGATATACAGGACTAGGAAATGTTTCCCTCTGCACATATGTACACATATGTACACACATGTGTATATATGGAGAGGGAGAGAGAGAACTGATATTGATGTCAAATGTTATGCCATTCTTGAGGAAAACAACCTCATACTCTAATGTACTCTGTTGAGAACTGTTTATTAAGCCTTCCCTCATTCTCTCACTCACTGCCTTCAACTGTACCTCTTCAGAAAGAATGGAAAGCCCTGTGCTTCTCTGGTGGAGTGGCTGGTGGTTTTGAACTCCTAAACTTGAAGTAAGCAGCTCAATAAGTAACGACTATGTCACCAGGGTTGCTTTATAAGACTTCAGTGGGACAAAGCAAGACCATGACAATTATTCAAATGAGAGAATCATCATCAGAAGATCAGGATGAAATTAATTAATTCAAGGTCATGGGACTAATTATCCATGATGGAAACTCATGTCGGGTGGTAAAGTAATTCATACTGTCACAGGTGGGACTACAGGATCAGAGAAAGAACCATGATGTATATACAGTTGCAAGTCTATAAAGCTTATAGGATTGGACCTGGAGCTTTCATCACCTGGGCATGAGACTTGACCTTGCGGCCAAAGCAATAGTCAACAGAATTTTTAATCATCAGAACTTCTATCTTAAACTAGGTAATAAGCAGCTATTTTCAAAAACTCATTCAGGAAGAACCCAGCCATGCTCTTTTCCTTTCCAGGCAAAACTAAGGGCAAGATTGGTTCTCCAAGGACTGACCAAGACATTGGTAATCAATCTCCCATCAAGCACACTTTACCAGAAGACACAGCTGCTACAGTGCCGCTTATTTCCGGGAAGAACTGAAATGGACCCAAGCTCTGTCAAGAATCAAAATAGAGTTAAGGTTCCCACTTTAAAGCACAGTCTTCCACAAACCAAGAACTTCTAAATGTAAGCTTTACTTTAGTACCATATTATAATACACTTTCTCATACTCAACTCAATGATTATCAAAACATTTATTCCACAAATAAAGCACTTTGTATGCTTTCTAGACATATTTTCTCTACCTCTAGCTCAGAAGTTTTCAACCTTCCTAATGCCATGACCCTTTAAGACAGTTCTTCATGTTGGAGTGACCCCCCAACCATCAAATTATTTTTGCTGCTACTTCATAACTGTCATTTTGCTGCTGTAACAAATCAGGTGACCCCTGTTAAAGGGCCTTTTGACCCCCAGAAAAGTTGTGACCCACAGGTTGAGAACCTCTTCTCAAGTTGATGTTTCACTGTTTTTATTCTCCATGTATCCTTAGTCCATTACTTCAAAAGAAGGACAACTGTTTCCACTAAGAGAAACTACTCTACAATTCTTGTCTGCTAAACCCTGAAGGCACAAGGGATCTTTCATAAGCCAATTTATCCCTCATAAATCTGGTTTAGTGAAATCTTAATAGGAAGGCCCAGGGATGATCTTTTTTAAAAAAAATATGTTTTCTTTTTCATAAGAGAGCAAATGAGAAGTAATTTTGTTGATTCCCATAATGAAAAGTTGATCTCTCTCTCTCTCTCTCTCCCCGCCCCTCACCCCCTCAATCATTTACTGTCATAAACAAAATTGCATCAGTCTTTCCCTTCAAAGATTTAGCCTGACTTGGTGCCTATTTTCAGCAGAGGCAGTATCTCCAGAAGACAAGGAGCTATTTAGTTTATCATATACAATAGCATTTCCAATGTAGCTGCGGATTCCTCAAAGGGGGAAGGCTTAGGCTTTCAGGGCATTCTACCCTGTCCTGCGGGGTTGCTATCAGTCAAAACTGACTATATGGCAGTGGGTTAATTTTTGTTTGTTTGTTTTAGTTAAAATTTCTACTTTTAGGGGCTGAGCTCCAGTAGCATAGTGGTTGAGTGCAGGACTGCGGACCACTGGCTTGGTGGTTCAAATGCAGCAGCAGCTCTCCAGGAGCAAGGCTGGGCCTCCCACTCCCACCAGAGGGCAGTGATACCCCCCTAAAATAAATTTCTACTTTTATTCTTGCAAGATCCCAGTCAATGCACACCAAAATAGGACATGGAATTTATTTTATTTTTTTATTATTATTTCATGGACTATGCTATATCAATTGACTTTAATGTCTTCTGAGTTTGTGGTCTTAAGTCCCAAGGTCCAAAGACTCATTCCTTTAAAATGTTTCGTCATTTTCAAGCAGTTTTATAACTTTGCCCCCTGTATGCTTCACAACATTCATGGACATACTTTCAGCAAAGGTAAATTGTTGAATGCTACCGAGTCTTATACATAATGATGCATGTATAAGAGAATGAAATTGAGCCCATCAATGCAACCAAAGAAAATATTAATACACAACTATTCTATCAAACCAATATATATTTATTTAAAACCATATATGTTTATAAGTATACTCCCTCTCTTCCACACCCATTCAGCCTTCATCCATGCACCTAGTATTAGATGACCATTATTGTAATTTCGGAGTACTGGTAGTATTCTATATATAACAGCATTTTATTCTGTAACTGCTAACTCTTATACTCCTCCAAAAATTGGGTGGAAAAATGTTTATGAACATTTTGAAGGTACTTTGTATCCTTAATCTACTATAAACAAAAGTGATCAAATAATTCACTAGTCTAAAATCATTGGTACTTGATTTAACTCTAGTATTATGGAAAATTATGCCATGTAAGAGAGGGGGGTAAGTATAGTATAATGATTTATATTACAATTATTCCTTACATATATTTGTCTTATATAAACTATAAATTTTTAGGTAGTTTTAGAGTCAAATAACACATTGGGCTCATATTATGGAGGACTTAAATGACCTTTAAAGTTTAGACTTCTTTCTACAACCGCTAACTGATTTAAACAAAAATCATTGTCAGATTTGTATTTTAGAACAAACACTTTCATAGTGTTTGTTTAATAGTGTTTTCATAATTAAAGTGAAACAGATTTTAAGTGGGACACCATTCATTGGAGGAGGTTATTGATTAACATTTTGGTCTATATCGAGCAAGAATAATGTTCATAGAACACAAAAATAATATTGTAATAGTGTTGTTTAATTTTAAAACACTGTGGCATGTGGGACAAATTGTTAAAAGGTGGGACATCTGATCACCTTATTACTAGAAACATTAGCTATTGCATTAGTTCAAATGGCAAAGTAACTCAGAAATTACATAGAATCCATAGATATGGAAATATAAGTCTATAAATGAAGGGACTGTGGTTATTTTGTTCAACCTTTTATACCAAGTGCATAGCCTGTGATGCAGCTCTCAGTGGTGCTTGATAAATTCTTATTGATTGAATTCACAAATTGTTTGCCAAAGGAAAAGCATCTTTCATAAGAGACAGATTTTCCATATATTGAACTGTGAGAGATCTGCAGGAGATTCAAGAGAAGAGGCCTAGCAGCTAGCTGGCCAGAGTTTTAAATCCAGCTTAGTTGCTTATTATTTTAGTTACTTCCATGTAATCTGACTGTAAATCAATTACATGATGTCGTGAAACTTCATTTTAGACTCTTGTGAAATTGGGATGATAATCACACCTAGCTTGAGGTGCTGCTGCTGGGTGCCATACAGTAAACTGAAACATTGGCTGGTCCTGTGCCATGCCCACAACCATTGCTTTGTTTAAGCCCATTGTTACAGCCACGGTGTCGCTCTGTCTTGAGAATCTTCTTTTTCACTGATCATCTATTCTATCAAGACCCTCTATTGAGAATCTTCTTCTTCAGGACTGCAAGGAAATGTTGGAGCCATTATATAGGTTTTAAAACATTCTGGATCTTTGAAACAGTGAAAGTGGATGAGATTCCCTAGGGAAAGGAGAGAGAGATAAAAGGCTAAGAGAGATAGTTTGATGCAACATCAAATGAAACAGGAGAGAAAAGAAGTCTGAAAATCAATCACAAGAATGAGAAAAGTGCTGGTAAAGTTAGAAATCAAACAATACAAGAATTCTGATGCTCCTCTATTGGTTCGCTTAAGATAAATCTATTCTTTAGAGGTTGTGCCTAATGTCTGTGAAGCATTAACATGTCATTAAAAAAATCAAAGAGTACTTATTGAATTTCTAGAATTTACCTGTATTAGTTTGAGAATATTCTTATCACTCAGACTCCATGAAGCTTATTCTTTTTCCTCATTATTATCAAAGAATGGTCTCTGTGATCCTTCATCGAGATACAAAGCAGTGCTGAAATAAATGCAGTTCTAGTGGCAAAGTGGTTAAGTGCTGGTCTCTAAATAAGAATGTTGACTGAGCGGAGTGAGGGAAAGATGTGAAAATTATACAACTTTGGAAACTCTATAGAGAAGTTCGTCTCTGTCCACAGGATCGCTGTGAGTCAAAATCCACTGGATATCTAGTGTCATGTAATTTTATTTCAAAACACCCCATCCCAATCCCTGCATCGTATTAATCTGGTTGCAGAAAATCTTTAACTGGGACTCTATGCCATGTTCTCGTGACTGGAAAGCCATGGGGGCAGTTCTACCCTGTCCTAGAGGTCTGCTATTGATCAGAATTGACTTTGGGAAGGGAGTTTTGATGGAAATACCAAATAATGATTCAGGATCAGTATCAATTTGAAATCAATGGGAAAAAACTCAGGAACTAGCATACAGTTAACATTAATTAGGATAGTTTTCAAACATGACCATTCTCATTTTTTTTTCTTCTCCATGCTCATAGACCATGCTATCAGATCCTTTGGTGGCTAACTTTTGCTTTGCTCAAGAAAATGCTATAACTCTCAGTTGTGCTATTTGGTGCCCCAGGACACCTCATTCTGTCAGCAAACCCCTGGCATTGAGACCCACAGCTATCTCTCTGAATGGGTTGTGCCCACTTCAGCCATGTGTTTCCTTCTATCACTGTCACCTTGAAGCATCATTAAGGCAACCCCCCACCTCCTAGCTATAGGAGATTTTCAGTGCAGAAATCAAGGCTGCAAAGAATGCACTCACCTTCAAGTTCTTCTGAATGGTAGTGAGGTCCCCCTCAACCTCTGTGGGTGAGGCTCTTTTATAAGCTCACTCCTTCCCCTAGACCACAGAGTAACTGCAGGCCCTTTATTTACATAGTGATCAGTCCAATCATCTGCAAGGATTTAAGGAGCATTTTCCTTTTGCATAGCAAACAACGCAATCCCTTTGCAAGACTATGGTCTCTACCCAAGTAGCTGTTGCTGTGGTTAGGGGGCATGACGTTGGTTCCAGAACAAGACACCACTTGGTCTTGCTCCATCCTCACCATCCTGGCTTTATTTGAACCCAGGATGGTAGCCACTGTGTCAGTCCATCACATCAAAGACCTTCCTCTATTGATGCTGTCATTCTACTTTACCAAGCATGTGTCTTTGTCCAGGGGTGCAATTCTCCTGAGAACATGTCCAAAGTATGAGAGACAAATGAAGTCTACTCATCTTCACTCGTGAGGAGCATTCTGGCTGTCCTTCTCCCAAGACAGATCTGTTGGTGCTTTTGGCCAATCATGGTACTTTCCATATTCTTTGCCAGTACCATAACTCAAGTGCACCAATTCTACGTACACAATTTAAGATTGTGTACTCTGAATGATATCTCAATTTAAGAAAAAAAAATAGTTGCTCTACAATATATTTCTAGGTCATCATTAAAAGAAACAAATGTTGCTTTGGATTGGAAACTGTAGCTAAGATTTCTCTGCATCCTCATTTATCTCAGTTACTAATAGTTTTATTAGTGAGAGAAGTCTTAGGCATTTCGGTCAAAATTATAGCCCAGGGTATGAAGGCCCAAGCTCCTTGAATTCCATACTGCAGTACTTAGGAAGCATGCCTGTTACACTGTGATCCATGAATTTAAAATATTTTTGAAGAACCTGGAAAATAGTTAGCAAGGGACTGAGCCCCGGTGGCGTAAGTGGTTGAGTATGGGACTGTGACGCGCGGGCTTGGCAGTTCAAATCCAGCGGTGGCTCTCAAAAGCAGCGCTGGGTAGCTCCCACGACCACCAGAGGGCAGTGATGCCCCCCTAAAAAACAAACAAACAAAGAAAATATTTAGCAAGTTGACATCCAGATCTATAACAACCCATCTGGATACCTCCATTGTATGTGACTTTCCACTCAGACGCAATTCAGCAAAGAAATAAAGTATATTCTGAGAAGTTATAGAGAAGAACAAGAAAACTTATCTCCTAAATTAGTTACTTCCTTTTGACGCAAAAAATAAATAGGAGAATCTACTACTGAGAAGCTGTCCCACCGAGAAGGTGTATGCTTTGTAGGAGGTAGGACAAGGAGTGGATGTCTTGCCTTCTAGAAACCTGGGATCTAGACTGGTTGGGTGCCGGAAGGAAGGCTAGTCACACACGTCTGTGCTTCACCTGGTGACTTATTTCATCAGCAAGAAGTCTGTGTCCTTGATCAGCCTCCTGAAAGCTATAGCCTTAAAAACCAACTTATCTCTCCTTAGTGGGTTTCTGCTCTCCATCTTTGGATTCTCAGCAATACTAACTTGATTAAAAGGGAGACCAGGGCTAAGGGATTAATGAGATAATCATGATCATTTTCTTATGACAATAAACCAGAGACTTCTGGCAGGAGACAGAAGAAAAGAAAGCAGGAAGGCAGGGTTAGAGGGCTGACTTGCAGAAAGGACTTAGGCACTGATGCCTTAGCTGACAAAACAAATCCAATCATAATCTTCACAGAGACAAAGGTCTACAACAGTAAGGAAGGAAGCAATGAATAAAGGTCACTAGGGAGAAAAAGTACTTGGCAAAAATTTGCTTGTGGCATGAGATTTTATTTCATGAAGCTACTTTTCACACTCTAGTATACATCTTCCATAACTAAAGTGTAATTTTTTAAATATGTATCTTCTTCTATAAATGATTTTTAAAATCATTTTATTGGGGCTCATCCAACTCTTATTACAACCCATCCATTCATTGTGTCAAGCACATTTGTACAATGATTGCCATCATCACTTTCGAAATATATATTTCCTTATTGGGCATGTATCAGGATTGTAATATCCATGCCACGCTTCTACTCAAACATATGTAGAAGTTTTACTTTCTTTATTTTTCTCTAAATAATGTCATGTTGCTGAGCCCTAACCATTGTTTAACAGCGAAAAAGAAATTCAACATCCAGTTCAATCTAATGCTTAGTTAAGTTCAGTAACTTGTACATGTCCCCTTAATTTGATGTGTAGATGTTAGGGAGAGAATTATATAGCTATACTTCTGGATGGTGGAAGTCCTCACGTGTATTTTGGCCGCCAATGATGTGGCACCCACCATCACAGCCCTCAATGATGCTATTTATAAGTACCTTGAGTTAGTTTCAACTCAGAGCATCCCTTTGTACAATTGAACAATAGAGCAAAGCATGGGCTGGCCCGGCTCAATTCCCACAATTTGTTTGTGATTGAGTCCATTGTTGTAAACACTGTGTCAGTCTATCTCCTTGATTGTCTTAGTCTTTTTGCTGATCTTCTAGTTTACCAAGCATGGTGCCCTGTTTTGGAGACTAGTCTCTCCATATTTCACATACAAAGACCCTGAGACAAAGTCTGGTCATCCTCATTTTTAATAAGCATTCTCGTTGTACTTCTTTGAAGGCAGATTTGTTTGTTTGTTTTCTGGCATTCTGTGGCGTTTTCAATAGTCTTCATCAGAACAGGATGTACTGAAATTAACATCTGGTCAATTACTGTCTATTTCTTGGGAAATTACTTCCAAGGAGCATCAGCAATCTCTCCCCTTTCTGACTTAACTCTAAGCTCTAAAGGACTCTCTTTCATCCCTCTTGGCTCTAAAACCCAGAAATTAGCCTTCAGCTTTGGTTATGGGATGTCCTATTTAACTCCAACATTGATTTATAGTAGTCCCTGACTTAAGAATCACAGGTGTTGAAACAGAAGACAAAATTGATCTTTTGTAAAAATCACACTAGAACAATAGATGATTTAAAAACACATTATAGAAATCTAGTTGAAAATAATAATGATGTGAATAAATACAATGGCAAAGAGAATGATATGAAAGTCACTGAGAAAACAAAATAATATGTAATGATTATGCTTGATTCTAAAGAGAGAGAAGATTCTAATAGCTGGAGGGAAATACGTTTAAGAGGGAAATATGATGGTGATTTCCAATTTGTTGTCAAGTTTATCACATGACCCATGCCTGACTGAAACTAGCTTCAGTAAGACAGTACTTTGAAAGGAAGGAGAGAAAACAAATGGAAAGTGAAAGAGAAGAAGGCAGTATGTCTATAGAATCCTGGATCTGCGTCTTCTCACTCTCATTCATTATGTATATCTACCAAAGCCTATTGATCTTCTCCCAACCAAAGGCCTAGAATGCTTTTAAGTTCTCAGTAATTCACTGCCCCTTTTATTTGTGCCTAATGATATTAGAGAACATTTTTACTTATGTGCTTAAAGAAAATATACAATAATTTTATATCTTGAACATATCCCCCAATCCCCATCGTAAGCCTTCATAAACTTTTACTTTCTCTTTTTAGGTGATAGTGGAGTCATATTTCCCACCTTTGGGGAAATCACAGGGCTCAACACAGCTAGAGTGCAGTGAGTGAGCCATACCCTGGGAAAGCCATCTTCAGGATCATGGTACCTCCCCTGCCAGGTAAGTAGAGCCTTCATAAACTTTACTACAGATAATTAGTTTTAAAGTCCTTGAGTTTCAGCAAGGCAAGATATAGTATAAAACAAAACAAAACCTTGCTGTTTTCAGAATGCATGTTGATTTGCAATAAGGATAGCTATCTAACACATAATTTATCATTTTATTCAATATATAACCCCTTCAAAGGGCTAGAAAAAAAGCATTATTTTTTTCTTATGAGCTAAAATATGGTACATCTTGTTGTCAGACAAGCACTATATCATCTCTATTTTTTTCTCTTGTCTGGACTTCTGAAAAAAACAAGTATAAATTTCAGGTTTATTAATACTATTTTCCACCAGAAATTTGTTTTATTTTTGGCTTCTCTACACCACAGTATTCCATTAGGATTGGTGTTTGAATACGACTAAGAAGTTTTCATAATTTTGCCCTCTGTATGCTTTATCCCTATCTTTGATATTATGACACATATAATATATATGTAGCAATATCCTCTGAAAAGCCTATATATGTTTTCAGTATAATTCCATTCATCATCCCAATCCTATTCACTTGCATGTAGCTGTATTACTCTTTTAATACTATTGCAAGAACTGTGCATGTAATGGTACTTCCTGGGTTACTTTTACTGCATGATCCTCTCAGTGTCTTCCTCTGCCTTTTTCTTCTTCCACCAAGCTCCCTCTTATTGCATATCACCTTGACCTTCACTCAAGTGAATACATGTCTAGTCTCACTTGCCCTTTCACTCCTCATAAACTTCAAAGACTCCTTCTGTGTGAAAACGTTTGCTTGACATTTTTTATAGTTGTGATCTCATGCAATATTTGTTCTTTTATGATTGACTACCTTAATGTGGCACAATGTGCACCAGACTCATCTATTTTGTAAAGTATCCTACAGATCTGTCTCTCTTCATCACTGCTGTGCCCTGGCCCCATGACAATGTCTAGGATTGAATGTGTGCTCCATGTAATTTCTCAAAATAAATCAGGCAAATAATCTAGAAGTATCTTGCCTGCTTGCCTACAACTTGTATACAGTGGAAGAAGTGGGAATGAGGGTCGCACTTGCACTGATGGCAATAAGTGTCGGACTGCAAACCACAAGGTGGTGTTTCAGAAAGCACCACCTGCTCCACAGAAGCAAAACAAAGATCATTGTTCGCACATCAACCATCTCAGGCACAAAATATGGGGCTGTTATGAAGTAGCATAAACTCAGTTGCAATGGGTTGTGCTTTTTGTAAAAGCACTATTCCATGAATATTAATGAGCTGTCTGTAGACAAACATCATGATAAAGGAAGAAAAGATGGAAATTCTCAAGATTTCATTTTTCTTGAATCCACAATCAGTGCTCTTGGAAGTAGCAATCAAGAAATCAAGTGAAATATTCTACTGAAAAAATCTGCTGCACAAAATATCTTCAAAATGTGAAGAGCAAAGAATGCCATTTTGTAGATAAAAATAAGCCGGACCAAACCCATGATATTTTCAACCACTCACATACATATGAAAATGGGAAAAAAATAATGAAAACCAAAGAAGATCTGATGCATTTGAAAGGAATACAGGGCAGATATACCCCTGAGGACCAATCATAAGAGCAGTAATACCAGGACAGTAAGGGGAAAGTGGGTAGAGAAAGGGGGAAGCAGTCACAATGACCTATATATAACCCCTTCCCAGGGGACAGACTACAGGAAAGTGGGTGAAGGGAGATATCAGTTATTGCAAGACATGAAGAAACAATAATAACTTATAACTTGTCAAGGGTTCATGAGAGAGGGTAGGTGGGGAAGGGAAGGAAAAAAATGAGGCGATGATAGCAAGGGTTCAATGGAAATGTGTTTGACACAATGGATGGATGCATGGATTGTGACAAAAGCTGTAGGAGTCCCGAATAAAATAATTTTTTAAAAAAAAGGAAAAGAAGAATTGAAAGTATCATGGACTTCCAAAAGAACAAGCAACTCTATCTTGGGTGAAGTACAACTAGAATACAGTTTGGGCATGTTGTCAAGAAAGATAAGTCCCTAGAAAATGATATCATGTTTGGTGGAGTGAGAGTCACTACAAGAGAGGAAGACCTTCAATGGGCTGCCATGGCACAGTGGCTACAAAAATGGACTGCAGCACAATCCTTGTGAGGATGGCAATGCTTCCTCCTGTTGGGCAATGGATCCGTAGGAGTCAGAACTCCCTTAATGGCACCAGCAGCGACAACCAGAGTCCAAAGAATTAAAAACTAGACATGTAAATTGTAGGTGAAACAGATTTCGATGGAGGTCTTTTAATCAAGAATAATTTCTCCATAAAAAGGCAGCCAATATACTATAGAGAAAAAATTGAGGGAATGATAATCCTTTGTATATCTATATTTCTCATAAACCTACATGTAATTTCTCACAAAATTTATATATTTCATGTATATTTCACTATATAGTTTCTAATAATGTATTCATGATAAGTTAAATGTGCTATATGTGTCTATATAACTTTATTATATATAATTGTATATAATCTATACAATGTTATTTCTGAATGTAGCTCCTAAGGACAAAACTTGGGTGTTTATTATTTAGTGATTTTATGTAAGATTCCATAAAGAATAAAGTTTCTTGACTATTCTAGAGGAGAAAAGACTATTAAAAACAGTCAGGAAATCCCAAAACCTCAACCTGTACTTAGAATTCAATTTCCCATGTTGGAGATGCATTCTTAAAAAAAAAAAAAAGAGGAAGAAGAAAGAAATCCCAAGTTCTGGATGACTTTTTCCATCTCACTTGATCAACACAGAGTAATCAAATTTCTAAGGTCATATTCGCTTTCTAAATAGGAAAGACAACAGCATACCAAATACTATGCATGACTCATTTTCAACTTTGTGTAAGGAATTTGGCAGCTTTTACAAGGTCAAAATTATGTCTTGCTGTTAATGAGAAATATGGACAAATGTTTCTCCTCATTTGAGCACCCAAAGGAAGGAGACTCATTGTTCCGAACAATACTTCTGCCTTTGCCCCAGTGCCGGTTCTCATTAACTGAAATCGCAGAAGGGGCTGATTCACCAAACTGAGTCATTCACTTAATGGTCTGAGTTCTAGCAGCTTATGCTCTGAGACTGGAGGGCAGGTTCTTTCTACTTCTGGAATCACTTTAGTTTCTTCTTTCAAATTTAAAAAAAAAACCTCTTATCATTTGGTCTTTTGAAAATAATAATTTACTTGCCAAAGGAAATTTTTTTATTTTTTATTTATCTTTTAGCTTGAAAACTAATCTCTTGTATGAGGTAAGACCCAAAAGAATATTCCCTCTTATCCATATTCACGGGGTCCTCGTTGGTTTGGAGGGCCAAGCACACTGTTTTGGCCTTACTTAATATATCATCTTAAAGCAGTATATCCCCGGGCCACTAAAGGCCAATCCAAGCTGGGCTGGAAAGTCCGGTAGTAGTGAGCCAGGGAAGAGTGCCACAAGTCTCTCCATCCTCTTCTTATCTACCAGGGCTAATCCACTTCCTAAAAACAGAGTAAAGATTGGAGACCCAAATCCCATCAATAGGTGAAGTGACATCCCCTTACAAAGGGGTTGCAGGGAGGAGATGAGCCAGTTAAGGTACAGTGTAGTAACAATGATATATGCAACTTTCCTCTAGTTCTCAAAAGCTTCCTCCCACCCACTATCATGATTCCAATTCTACCAAATAGCTCTAGCTAGACCAGGGGTTGTACCCAGGAGTCGGAAACAGGGGGAATAGATGATCCCTCAGAATTAGTTGTGGGAGTGGTGATACTAGGAGGGTGGAGGGATGGTGGAGTAGAAAGGGGGAACCAATTTCAGGAATCTACATATAACCTCCTCTCTGGGGCACAGACAACAGAGAATTGGATGAAGGGACACATTGGACAGTATACAATAAAAAAAGGTAATAACAATTTGTAAATTACTAAGGGTTCATGGGGGATGAGGGGGAGGGAAGGGAAATGTGGGGGAGCTGGTACTGGGGCCCTTCGTGGAGGGAGGATGTTTTGAGAGTGATGATGACAACAAGTGTGCAAATGTGGCCTGCACACAATTAATGCACGTATGGATCGTGATGGGAATTGTATGAGCCCCCAATAAAAAGGGGTGAGGGGAAAGATGAGCTTATACCAAAGGCTCGAGTGGAAAATATTTGGAAATGAATATGACAATATGTGTACAAATATGTTTGATACAAATGATGTATTGAATGTTCTCAGAGCTTTAAGAGCCCCCAGTAAAATCATTGGGGAAGAAAAAAAAACAGAGTAGCTGAACTTTCCTGAATTCCTGCATGACCTATCATTTGAAGAAAGGAGTTGCAGATCTATTATGGACACCCAGCGCTTTAAGGAAATAAGTATTGTATATCTAGATCCTAGGTCTACTTCTCCCTTAACTAGTCAGCAGATAATGATAAATCATTAAAACTTTTAATGACATTGGATAAGGAAGAATGTAGAAGAAATAAAGCGTTTGAATGGTGGTGCTGCAAAGAATAGTGAAAGTACCATAGACTGCTAAATGGATAAACTGGTTTGTATTGGAAGAAGTAAGATCGACTGCTTCTTAGAGGCAAGGATGGCGAGGCGTGGTCTTACATACTTAGAACATATTTTCAGGACAGACCCGTCCCTAGACAAGGAGATCATGGTGGGTAAAGTGGAGGGGTAGTGACAAGGAGAAAGCCCCCTCCTCGCTATGAGATGGATGGACACAGGGGCTGCATCCCTGGGCCCAGGCATAGGAACCTTTGAGAGGATGATGCAGGACCATGCAGTGTTCCCTTCTATTGTGCATATGGTGGCTGCGAGTCAGAGTAGAGTGTGTCCTCTGGACCCAGAGATCCCTACAAAGTGACACTCCTTGATCCAGAATACAGCTGTAACATCAGAAGAACAGCAACAGAACCAGAAGTCAGAGCGTGAGACAGAGCAGTGGACTTCCCAGCGCTCTGAGCAAGTACGGCTGATTGCTTCTATGTAGGAGGCTGGCTTGAGTCATGGGCTGCCTCTGGGCATTTAATTCAGGGATCTGGGGGCTTGGTGACCCAGGGTTTGAGCTGAATGCCTTCAGATTGAGGCTTATTCCAGAATGGCCTGCCCTGAAAGAACGTTGTAACATATCCTGATGAACAACCCTATCCTGAACATTTCTCATTTGCGTTGCAACCTGTTAACTTCCTTAAGGTGGCAGTCATGTGCTTATGGTAATTTCATGATTGAGATGTAAGGGTGGAGTGTAGCCTGTTAATCTGGAGATAGCCATTGAGTAGCCAATGAGGCCTCTGTGTGGGCATGGCTTTCTCTTGAGACTTCTGGGAAATCTCGCGATATTTCCCTTGTGGAGATGAGAAGTTATCTCCTTAGTTCTTGGGAGTTAGTCTCAGAGACGATTAATCATGGATGAGACAAAATGGCAGCGTCTGAGGAGCCAGCGGAGAAGCCACCCGGCTTTACCCTGATAGAGCCAGACCTCTGAAGCTGGAGAGGCCACGTGGGGACTCCTGCCAGTGATGAGTTGCTTCTGCTACCACTGGATGCTGTGGATGGACCCTGAACCCTGGAAGTGAGAAGCCATGGGGAAACCCCTGCCAGCACTAGGATTGTGCACTCACTCTATGACTTTGTGAGTCAGAAGGAGACTTTATCAACTGTTGTCGGACATATAGGCTAATATTGGACTTATGACTTTGAACTGGACTAGGTTGGGATGCTTTTTCAGTGTTCCATTCCTTTTGTATATAAACCATTCCCTTATAGCCATGTGCGTGTCTATAAATTTGTTCCTCTAGTCTACACAGACTAACACACTAAGCCCATTAGCCATGAATATACTCTGAGAGTTTTGTGTAGTCATTGCAATAAATTTTCAAACCCAGTAATGAAAAAGAGTAGAAAATGGCATTCAAGTGACAGAATAAACCCGGTAGGTTCTAATGAGTCACAATACTGAAAATAACTGATCAGTGTTCAGCTGTTTGAAAGGGCAGTATATAATCAGAATTGGTGGTACTGAATGTAGGAAGACCACATTGAATGGAACACTGACCAAAGTCACGGGTCTCCAGGAATTTGTAGAACACAAACTTAAACGTTTCTTGAAATTGGTGTAGTATAGGAAGCACTCACTCATCGATATCAAGAAGTCTGAGAAATAGCTACCTGCACAACTGCTTGGAAGAAATTCATATATGGGTCCATTCAGAGAAAGATGACCAAGCAGAATACAGAAGTCATTGAACAGTGTCATCACTATTATGGAGCCCTAGCAGTGTAGGATATTGGGCAGTTCATTGAAAGACCAGCAATTAATTGATCAAGCCAGTGCTGGTTTGGCAGTACTCCCCCTCCTCCTCTGCTCATAGGATCACGCTAGTAGCACTAGTTTATCCTGAGTTAAGACATCATAAACTGTGAGCTCAGCAAAGTTTAGGAACAAAGCACAACATAGGAATTGGCCCTCAGAAAATAGAATCCCAAGCCATCAACATATCTGGCATTCCACAGAGCTGAATGAAAGAATAGACAAAATCACTAGGCAAAGAGTGAGAACAAAAAAGTTTTAAATGGAGAAAGGTAAAATCATCCCAGTAGAAAATGTGCCTGCATACCACGACGGGAAGAAAACAAATACTAAGGCAGCTAACAAAGTCCACTTGGGATTTTTAATCCCCTTTCTCAGTTGAATACTGAAAGAATGCTTTTGTCTGCCACTGTCAAATTGGCTCCCAACACTTGGCAAGGCCAAACCCTCACGGTGAATCCATATGTCACAGGATAGAATTGCTCTTTCTATAGGGTTCTCTCGGCTGTAATGTTCACAAAGGCAAATTGTTAAAGCCTCTCTTCCATGGAGCCACTGGGTTGGTTTGAACTGTCGACCTTTGGGTGAGAGCTGCTAATGGCAAACAACTTGCATTACCCAAACTTTACACCAACAGAATAGTGTGCCAAAATAATTGAAGAGAATTTTTAATATTATGAACCCAAATTGGGAAAGCAAAACAAGAATGTTGTTGTTGGTAGGTACCATTGATCAGGTCCCACTGAAAACGACCCCACGTACAACGGAAGGAAACATCACCCAGGCCTGCACCATCCTCACAATCGTTCTTCTGTTTGAACCCATTGTTGCAGCCACTGTATCACTCCATCTCTTCAAGGACCTGCCTCTTTTCACAGCCCTGTTAGTTGACTAAGCATGATGGACTGGTCTTTCCTGAAAACATGTCCAAAATATCTGAGTCGAAGTCTCCTCACTGTACCTTTACAGAGCATTCTAATTGTACTTCTTCCAAGACAGATGTTTGTTCTATTGGCAGTCCATGCTACTTTTACCATTCTTCATCAGCACGATAAATTAAATTAATAGATTCTTTTTCTTTGATTTTCCTTTCACATGCACATGAGGACAATTGAAAACACCCTGGCTTGGATCAGGCCTACCTTAGTGCTCAAAGTAATCTTCTCTCCCGTCTCTCTATTTTTTTTTCTAACCTTACCCCCACCCCTACTCTTAACCTCGCCTGTCTCTTCCTAGTAATGAGCTCCTTCCTCCTGCTGTGCAGTGTATTTTTTTAAGCCTGAGAATCTTGTTCTCAATGACTTACTGGTAAATTCTATCAGTATCTTCCTCCACCTTCTTGCCAAACCCATGCAGATAAAGACTATTTGGTGGCAGTCAGAGAATTTGACCACATTAAATAATTCATTACGCCTGGAGTTCCATGTCATTTTGATGACTTTCAATTTTCCTAGATTAATTCTGATTATGAATAGATGTTTATAACAATTTCTTCAAATTTTGAATCTTGCCCTATCAGCAAATTAATGTCCATATCATAGCAGTCCACATTGCTTTGAGGAGGTAGAACTTTCTTCATTCTGTTTTGCTTTCCAACCTGAAGGGCTCATCCTCTGTGGCAGTCATGTGCTTATGTTAGTTTTATGATTGAAATTAAGGGGTGGAGTCTAGCCTCTTAACGTAGAGATAGCCATTGAGTAGCCAATGAGACCTCTATGTGGGCATGGCTTTCTCCTGAGACTTCTGGGAAATCTCACAATATGTCCCTCGTGAACATGAGAAGCTATCTTCCCCAGTTGTTGGGAGTTAGTCAAAGAGACGATGAATCACGGACAAGACAAGATGGCAGTATCCAAGAAACTGGAGGAGCTGGCGGAGAGACCACACAGCTTTGCTCTGATGGAGCCAGACTTTCTGAAGCTGGGACGGCTACATGGAGACCTCTGCCAGCGATGAGTTGTTTCTGCCACCATGAGATATTGTTGATGGACCCTGATCCCTGGAAGCGAGGAGCCATGGGGAGACCCCTATCGGCGCCGGGACTCTGTACCCATTGACCTGTGACTTCGTGAGTCGGAAGGAGACTTTAGAGTCTGATTTCGGGCATATGGGTTAATATCGGACTTATGACTTTGGACTGGACTGGGCTGGGGTAGTTTCTCAATGTCCTGTTCCTCTTGAATATAAACCTTTTCCTTATATCGATATGTGTGTCTATAAAATTTGTTCCTCTAGTCTACTCAGACTCACACATCCTCTGACACCAAATAAGACCAAGTCCTATTGCTTTCCATATGATTTTCTGTGTCTCATTTTTCAGAAGAGGTTTCCTTATCCTAGTCATCTTTATCTCGGGACTTCCACTATCTTGTGGGGATTACCATACTGATATTTGAAATACTGTGATCATAGCTTCCATCATCAAAGCTACAGGGAAATCACCACAGAATGATAGGTGGACACACAAGTAGTGGTAATAAAGATTGATCAGTGGATTGTATCACAATAATTTCACTAACAAGCATTCACTAGTAACCCTGCTCAATCAATCACTTTGTTGTAGGAGTATCAGTCACATTATCCTGCAAATAACAGTAATTATTTATGACATACAAATGTGTCTACGATGTTTCATGCTTGCAACCATACCTAATGTGCAAATGTGTCCTTAATGACTCATATTACATATCTTTAGCATCAAATTCAAAAGGGGTAAATTATTACCATTATCTTATAAATATGAAAATGTGGCACAACAAAGTTCACCAATTTTTCTTTATTCATATACCTTAAGGGGGTAAGCACGGGCTTACAACTTGACTCAGTTCACATCCTGTAATTGGCTGTCATCTCGGCTGGTTGGGTGATAATAGTTAGCTTCCTTTTTTGATGATGTCTGTATCCTCTTTTGTTATCATATCTGGATTTAATCCAAATATTTCTCTCCTCTAAATACATCTGTAGACTTTTCAAAGTCCAAGAGTAAATCTTGATTTATCTAAACCAGTTCAGACACTAATGATAAGTCACATTATAGATCATCAAAATAGTAAGATAAAGAATTCCAAAGAAATTTGTCTTCATGAAAGCAATTAATGAACTGGCAAAAAAAAAATCATCAAAATCTAAGCCAATCATGGCATTCTGCTTTCCTTGCCAGTTGTTGATTTCAAAATGGGCACTTCATACATAAATAGGGGAAAGAGCTACTTCTTTCTCCAGAAGTTTTGATACTTAAATGGCATGCCTGAAGTGCTGTCACCATCTTGTAACCAGCCAGCTGATGACACCAGCACAAAAGATGGAGCAGAGCCAGTAATACCTCAAAGAATCAAGGTTAGAAACAAGGTATAGAAAGCCTAAAGCCTACTGATATAGGGAAGTTTTATGAAACTTTTTTTAATACTCTTCTTGTATAAGCCAGTCAAAACGGTTTCTGTTACTTTATTCAAAAGTATCCTGATTTGCCCCAAAGCACAGGCTGTGGTAGCAGATAAGCTGGTTTAAAATATCAGCTTTATCATTTCCTAGCCACGTGCAAACCATAAAATCAGCAGTTCAAAACCACCAGCTATTCGGCAGGAGAAAGGTGTGGATTTCTGTTCCCATAAAGAGTTTAAAGTCTTGGAAACCCAACTGGGCAATTCTTCTCTGTCCTATCGGATCACTGTGAGTCAGAACTGACTTGACGGCAGTGAGTTTTTATAACCATTGGCAAGCTATTTGACATTATGGTGCCTTAGCTTCCTCACCTATAAAAAGGAAACTCTTTATTCTAGTGTCTACTTATTGTGTGGATTTAATCTTATCCAGCATCCTATTGTATAGGTTAAACAGCACCTATCTTATGTGAATTAAATTAAATAATAACTGTGACGTTTCTAGAACCCACCTGACACATGCTAACATCTGTACAAGTGGTAGTTATTACTTAGTTCTTTAAGGACAGAGGCAATGAACAATATACATATAATGTCTATTATAACACAGGCACAGTGCTACTTGCCCCCAAGTACTGTTATACTTTTGGTAGAAAAAATTCTTGCCCATATATCCTTAAGTCTGAGGATACAGATAAAAATAGACCATTGTAATATAGAATGAAAAACACTATGGTGCTGGTAGTAAGCATAGCTCGTTGACTGTGGAAAAATAGGGATAGGAAAGGAAGACAGATGCTACCTAACCTGAAAGAAGACATTTTTGGAGAAGAAACATCTCAAATAGAACATGAAGTTAGGATAAAGTGACCATATTTTAAGCGGGACACCATTGACCAGGGTGGGGGGTTCTTGATTAAAAATTTGGTCTATATGGAGCAACAAAAACTTTCATAGAATAAAAAAATAGTATTGTGATATGGTTATTTTAATTTTAAAATTCCGTAGGATGTTGTTAAATTGTTAAAAAGCAGAATGTCTGGTCACTTTAATAGGGTAAACTATAAAAGAAGAATTAACCAGAAAATATAGTTAGGTTCCACTTCTCTCTTGGAATTAGAAGAATGAGAGACACAACAGAGTTTAAGATGATGCGATTTAAGATTTTTCAAAGGGGAAAAGTGACTCTTGTGATTCCTAAAATTTTTTAATAATAATAAAAGAGCCACATTAAGAAATGCTTAGTTTATTTATGGAGCTCTGGTAGGGCAGTGGTTACCTGATGGTCTGCAATCTACAAGATCAGCAGTTTGAAACCACCAGTAGTTCCTTGGAGAAAAGACTGAACTTTATAAACTTTTAAAGAGTTAATGCCACCCTGTTTTATAGGGTTTCTTTCCATGAGTTGGCATCAACAAGATGACAGCGAGTAATTTGTATATTGATACATTCAACTATCATCTACTCTGACCTAACAATGTTCCGACACTGTGAAAGATGCTGGGAATCAAATGATGGCAATGAATGTTCTGCCCATTGCATCTCCCAGATGCAGATACCCAAGTGAACACATTCACATTATTTTAGGGGCTAACAGTTCATAGGTCCATTTTTATATATGTTTAACAACAATTCACCTCTTTTGACTTATGAATTGGAAGAAGATTTTTCTCTATTGGATTATTTGACAATCTCTTGAAAAATTATTGCTTGGAGGTATGAAATCACAGAGAGATTCAGTATATAATAAAACTGAAATTGTAAACTGTTTGGGCCTTTTCAGTAGTCACCTTTCATCAATTGTGATAAGTTTAGGTTCATCAAGAAAGTATTACTATTGATTATTTGTCAAATTACTGACTCATAGAGATTATAAGCCATAAAAAAGGCAGCAAGCAGAAGGGAAAGACAATGTCCCTACACAGTTTTGAGTAAAGGGAAATTGTTTTCAATGAAGAAAACTGAAAACAAGTTGTCCTGATTTAGTCATATAAAATAAATATTTAGCTATAGAATAAATTTTTTAAAAGGAAGGCAAACCTAATAAAAATTTTAATCTCATGTTGATTTCCACAGGGAAATGTGACAGGGAAACTGGGAGGGTGGGAAACATTGGAAGAAAACAAAAGATTCTAATAAAAACTGTAGATCAGTGAAGAGCTTCATAAATAAGTAGAAAAAATATTTAAGGAAGATAAGAAGAAAGTTCATTTTTTCCTGTGTGAAATGATCATTAATGCTTACCTTTCCAACATGATGGCTAAAGACAAAATGGTGTTGAAGAAAGGTGATGGTGCCTGGCTATCAAAAGTGTCTGACATCTTAAAGACTTAAAGATGAATAAGCTGCCATCTAACTTGGAAGCGACAAAGCCCATATGGAAGAAGCACACCAGCCTCTTTGATCATGAGGTGTTGATGAGTTCAGATCACAGGCATCAAAGACTCAGAACAAAAACTCATACCAATATGAATGGGGGGTGGGGCACAGAGTGAGGACCCAAAGTCAATCTGTAGACAATAGGGCATTCCCTTTACAGAAGAGTCACAATGAGATGATCCAATCAGGTTGCAGGATAGCACTGATGAAACATACAACTTTTGTCTAGTTCTTTAATGCTTCCTCCCCAACTACCATGACCTCTTACAAATCTGACTGGACCAGAACATGTACATAGGGACAGATAAGAGCTGAAAACACAGGAAATCCCAAACAGATAAACCTCTCAGGGCCAATAATGAAAGTAGAGATACCAGGAGGGGAAGGGAAAGGTAAGGGAGAAAGAGGAAGTCCATCACAATGAATGACATACATAACTCCTCCCCCACCAAGGGACAAACAACAGAAAAGTGGGTGAGAGAGTGGATGATGTAAGATGTGAAAATAATAATAATTTATCAAGGGCTTATGGAGGGGAAGAAAGGAGGGAAAATGAGCTGATATCAAGGGCTCAAGTTGAAAGAAAATTCTATTTGAAAATGATGATGGTACCATATTTACAAATGTGCTTGACACAATGGATGTATGTACAGCTTGTGGTAAGAGCTGTAAGAGTCCTTAAAATGGTTTAATTAAAAAAAGAAGACAGTTCAGTCAGAGAACTGAATTGTCAATCAAACGAAGGAAATAAAATGTTATACAAAAACAGAATAAACAGAATAAACATTGAATTTAATTTTGTCAGAGGTGAATATACTGTATTAGTCAGACCATAAAACACACATTTTTCCACAAAATTTTGGGGGAAACAAGGGTGTATCTTATAGTCCATAAGTGTGGTACCCCAGAACATTTGTTTATGATCCCATGCATCTGTTTATTCTCTGCTGCAATTTGCATACTGTGAATTGCTGTGTGTTTGGGTTAAAGTCCACTTCAATGTCAGTCAGGTCACATTATACTGTATTTTGCTCTATTTTAAGAAATATTTTAGCATACTGGTATTATTTGGTTCAGGATATTTTTTTCTTGTTTTCCTACTCTGAAAAAAATGTATGCATCTCATGGTCAAGTGCAGCTTATGGTCTGAAAAATATGGTATATCTATATATAGATATGTAGATATGAAGAACTATAAGAGCTGGGGTCAAGTTCATGTCTGCCTATAATCTTATGCCCTGACTCTTTTTACAATGTTTTTCAATTGAGTATAACTTGTTGAGAACTACCAACCACTCCCAATTTCAATGTGGGAGTGAAGTTTATAAACTCTTAATAATTTTATGTGGCAGACCAGCTGCTTTAAGATGACAAACCTAATTAAGGACCTGGCCTAATTAATGGTTTTGAATCATATTTATAAAAAGCCTAGACATTATTTTCAAGTTTAGTTTTCTCCTTTGTTAGTGTTACATGAATGTTTGTGGTTCTTTCTATCCTGTTGAAAAATGATGACAACTTGTCATATGTGGTCTGATCAGAACTCTGCAGACCCTAAAATAAACTAAATCTTTTGTGGAAAGAGTTGACTCACAAAGCTGATCACCACAGCTATTTAAGTATCCAAGATATCATCCTGAGTTCTTTTTTTTTTTCATCCTGAGTTCTTCAGAGCCAAAATGACTGTTGGATTCTCAAGTGAGCTTCCATGTGCAGGTAATGATCAACCATCCCTATTTACCCATTCTCTATTTGATTTCTTCATTTGTTGAAAAATTCGTCACTTACCCTTTCTTAAATTGTCAACAAATTAAGCTACGATAAGCAACTAAGTGAGTGTTCTAAGGCTAAATGTGACACATTACCAAAATGAAGTTGATTGTCATATTGTAGAGGTGAAATTCAACTTTTAAAGTGATTTTGTTGTTGCTGTTGTTGATGATGATGATGATGATAGATGCCTTTGAGTTGATTCCAACTCTTAGAAAACCTATATAAAAGAGTACAAACACAGCCCAACCCTACGCCATCCTATTGTTGTGTGAACCCCTTTTTGCAGCCACTTTGTCAGTCTCTTCCCTTGAAAGTCTTCTCCACTGACCCTGTCCTTCACCAAATATAACTTCAATTTTCAGGGACTGTTTTCTCCTAACAACTTGTCCAAAATCAGTGGGATGAAGTTTCACCATCATTGCTTCTAAGGAGCATTCTTGGTGGACTTCCCCCAAAACAAACTGGTTTGTTCTTCTGGCAATCCATAATACTTAATTATTTCTCTTTAAAATTATAATAAGATCAATATTGCTCTGAAATTGCACTGGGCTTGATTTTTAAAAATACAAATGTGAGTCTAATATATTAGGAAAATTTTACAATAAGAGCTTTCACACACACACACAAACACAATCTCATGAATCGAGTCAGTAAGAACCTGGTAATCCTAGCCTACTAATATATGTGTCTTCTTCTTGGTATCAATGAATTTGGCAACAAAAGAATATTAAACTCAATTTCTAAGTAAAACTAAAAGCAATTCTAGTGAGTCAGTTAAATACTACAATGCTATGGGAAAAGAGGAGCAAGCTAAAAAAAGGAAGTAAGAAGGTTGTTGACCAAGATCACAAGTATGCTTAAAATATGACCCTGGCTCCTGTGAAGACATATCTCTTCTTTGAAGGTTACATTGAGTTTTGACAGACAACTAGAAGACATGGGGGGAGTTAAAATCCCCATGAAGGAGTGAGAACTCCCTATGTCAGTTGAAAGGGGAAGGTCTTTGGAGAGAAAAAGCTCCACTAACAAGGTCACACTGTGAGGGGGAGGCACAACATGGTGATGAGGTGAGCCTGAGGTTCATAATTAGAATATGTAAGTTCATCTCTTAGCTTTAAGTGTTCCTGTTTTGTATAACCTTGGCTATATCATAATCTTCCTAAGTCAGCTGATCCTGTGTAAGATGAAATAGAAAAACTCACCTTGACTTCTTCATATGAGTCTGATAAGCATCCATGTTCTATATATTCCAATTGTAAAGTTTCAGGCATATGAAAAATTTCTTATAGTTGATAAAATAGCAGCACATTATTATCAACACTGATAATTATTAACTAGGACAGAGCACAGCAATTTTAAACAAGAGTAATATGTAGAGCCAAACAATCGGATGGACATAATGTAGAAGGCAGGTTGTGAAAAATACATCATTCAAATCCATCAATTCTTCTCTAGGATTCCTTCTAAACCACCAGCTGCACCAAAGGCAAACGATAGTGTCTTCAACTCCCTTAAATAGTTACAGCCTCAGAAGCTCAAAGAGGCAATTCCACCCCATCTTACACTGCTGTCAGAGTCAGCATTGCCTCAAGGATAGCTTGTTTGGGGGTTGCTTTGTTTTGTATTGTTTGGGGGTCTTTGTTCATGGTCCATCTTTCACTTGTATTTGCATTAAATGAGATTGTTTAAAATGCCATGGTTTAATCTGGAGCATCTTAGCTGGGAAAGTAGTATCTTTGTTCTTTAATCTTTTCAAGAGATCTTTGGCAGCAGCTTTGCCCAATACATGAAATACATTGCTTGACTTCTTGACAACTGCTTCCATGTGCATCCATGGCCCCTCATTCAAGTAAAATGAAACCCTCGACAACTTCCATCTCACTCTCTTTACCATGATGCTATGCACTGGTCCTGTTATGAGGATGCCTGTTTACTTCACATAGATTTGTAATCCATAGTTTGATCTCCATTAAAGTAAGTGTTTCACGTTGCTAGCAGGCAAGGTTGTATCATTTGAACACTGCAGTCTGTAAGTAAGCCTTCCTTCAATCTCAGTGGCACATTATTCTTCATGGAGTCCAGCTTATAGAATTATTTGCTCAGTATACAGATTGAATAAGTATGGGGAAAGAACTCCATGAGTTTGAGTTGATTTCTGGATAGCAGTGGATTTACGGGATGGGTTGTACTGGACTGGGATGCTTTCTTGATACAAAATTTAAAATAACTTTTTGATATAAAATTCTTCCCTTTACATATATGCGTGTCACTAGTTTTGTTTTTCTAGAAAAGCCAACCTAATACACAGTGTTAGGGCTTGCCTTTTGTTCTAAGAGCAAGGCAAAGCCAGTAAAGTGTTTGGGGAAGAGGAATGGCAGAAAGAGATGTGTGCTAAAATAAGAATAACTGCATCAATGGATACATAACAATGTAAATAAATAGCAGAGGGATGTTAGGAGATCAAGTGACCTATAAAAGCCCCAAAAAGAAACTAGAGTGTTTGGAAGGAACACTGGTTCTTACCAAGGACAGATTTGTTCCATAGAACACACCTAACAATGTCTGCAGGTATTAATGACATCAAAATTCAGGGTAGTGGTGCTGCTGCATTCAATGTGTGGAAGTCAGTGGTACTGCTCAAGATCCTATAGCAATGTAGCTCCAAATGGCTTCTAGGAGCAAAAAACCGTCCACTCTCCAAATATCAGTAGTACAACAATGACAGCAACAAAAATAAAGAAGGAGTGTATATATTAAAAGTAGAAATGACAGTGTAAGGCATGAAAGAACAATCATAATATATACTAGATCAAGGTTTTATTAGGGTGGAAGGAGGGGAGGGAGGGGAATAAAGAGGAACTGATACCAAGGGCTCGGGTAGAAAGAAATTGCTTGGGAAATGTCGATGGCAACTGTGGCAGTCATGTGCTTATGTTAATTTTATAATTGAAATGTAGGGGTGGAATCTG
>PVJH01024039.1:0-27024 GCA_004026705.1 Nesogale talazaci
CCTCTGTCCGCTGGCTGCTCAGTCCCCCCCCACCCCCTGTGCGGGGCAGTGTGCACTGGTCCTCTGTCCGCTGGCTGCTCAGTCCCCCCCCCACCCCCCCCCCGCCCCTGTGCGGGGCAGTGTGCCCTCTCCTGCCCCTTGCTGGCTCTCCAGTCGTCCGCATTGTCGGGCAGGCCCAGGGACTGCAGTGAAAGGCCCCACAAGCCGCCAGCACCCCCAGGAGGATGGAGGAGCCCCGGCCGAGCAGGAGCACGGCAGCGGGGCGTAGACTCGCAGAGGGCACAAGGCTCTCAGGGCCTCCTGTGCACCTGAGACCCCTCCTGGGCCTTCAGGTTCTGGGATCAAGTGAAGGGGGGTGCGGGGGGGCAGGGCAGGGTGTCCTCGTGAGCTCCCAGACAACTGAATTCTTAAACCTCCGAAAGTCGGAGGCTCAGCTGTCAGGTGGGTTCTCCATCCACTTCACAGGTGGAGGTGACGGGGGTGACCGACTCCAACCTTTCCGGCCAGCACTGCCCCCCCCCCCCAGTGCTCCCCCAAGACCCTGCCCACCAGACCCTGCCCCACTGTCCCCCTCAGAGCTGCTGCCCCCACCCCCCACCAGTGCTCCACTGAGACACTGCCCAGGCAAGGAAACCAAGCTGGTGCTTAGATTTAAGTCAACCTGTCCCCTACCGACCAGGTCACACCTTGACGCTTCCCTTTCTATAAGCGACTGTTCTCCTCCATGGGACACTGCTTGATTGCGGGGGTGGGGGGCGTCCGCAAGTGGTCTGCCAATGTGGAGAGCCATTGGCATCGTCCCATATGGGATCCCCCCGGTGGGATCCCTCCCACCGACCTCGGATCCACACGACTCTGCTCCCACCAGCCTGTGGCCCTGCTTCTCACTTCAGCCCTCAGCGCCACCACCCTGCAGCTCCGTGGGCCGGGGGAGGGCCCTGAGCTGGCCAGCCTGGTCTGTCTTCGAGATGGAAGGGGACTTCTTGGCACACGGCTCTGTTGCCTACATCAATGAATGCCGCTGCCTGTGCTGGTCAAGACCCCGGGCCTTGCGAGCACAGGAAAGGAAGCAGCAGCCTGAGAGGGGTCTCCTGAGTCACGGCCAGCTCCCTGCCCCCCTCCCTGGGGCTGACAGTCGGGGGCAGACCGTGGGAGTCGGGGAGACACTCTGGCCAGGGTGAAATGAGTACCGTCTCTGTGTGTGTGATCACACCGTGTGCCTCTCGGAACTTCTCCTCCTTCCTTAGGCACGAGGGAAGACCCCCCAAAGGCAAAGACCCCCAGGTTTGCACGCGCCTCCAACGTCCCTCCCCCAGCAGCTTGTAAAACCAAATGAATGCTCTACTTTGAATCGCTCTTCCCTGCGAGTCTCCGCCCTGGACAGCACACTCCCAGCCACAGCTGCACGCTTCCCGGGCACTGTGCTGCGGGCGCTGGTTTCACCTTAGCATGCATGTTCCCGAGGGGAGGGGTTCACCCTGGGTACCCTGGGTCTAGGCTGCTGGGTCCCTTGTCCTGAAGGTCTCTGCTCATTTGCATTTGCTTTGCAAACCTTGGGCTCCCAGCGGTCACTCCCTCAACTTCCATTAAGCACTGCGGCTGCACAGACTGGGGTGGCTGGGGCAGGGCCGGCCAAGGTCCTGCTAGGCTGCCACATGTCCAGGCCAAGGGACTCCTGCCAGGGGGTGGCCAGCCAGTCGGTCACACTGGAGGGTCCTGGTCAGGAACTTCTGCTCCACGTCAGACACTCCGTCTGTCAGATGGCCACCTCAGGCTTCTGGAAGGCAGGCCTCCCCTAAGCACTGCCCGACGCCCAGTCTCCCAAGAGTTTGGGTAGAGAGAAGGGGGTCCAGTGGCTACAAAGGTGGAGTGTTCATCAGTGAACACGGGGACCGGGAGAAGAACCAGCCTCTGAGCTATGTGCCAGCTTGGCTGGGACCACCTGCCCCTGCCCTGAACCGACAGCAGAGGGGACACAGGACACTGTGGCTCCCCCAATACACTGCCATGCAACCGACGCCCACAAACTCACAACGATAATCGTGGGGCCCAGCCACACACCGGCGGCACTCGGCCACGAGAGCAATACAGTTCCGGGTTGGTCGATGGGCTGGGTGGCCCCCCTCAGCATACGTCTGTGCCTCTCACTGTGCCCAGGTCTGCGGGCAGTGCCTGCACGCTGTGTACCTGGCCTCCCACTGAGTGGGGCAGGGAGGGGTGTGACAGCCGCCCGGGACTGGACAGTCTGTGCTGATGGCCACACAGCACGGAGTGCACTGGGGTCCGTAGCCGGAGGGCGTCTTATCGCGATGGACCAAGTGCCGACGGAGCGGATGAAAGAAGAAGGATGTGCCTTCCAGCCACGTGCTGGGTCCGTCTGCGTGTCCACTGTGGGCAGTGTCAGACAGCGGGGTTGTAGCCAGGCCGGGGCAGCGGGGGCTCTCAGGAGAGCAGCTTTGCCCCGGCCTGAGCGTCACCATATTTAGCCTCTCTTGGAGCCAGTCGGCGTTCCACATTTTTTTTTTTTTTGACAAAAAGCAAGCAGACTTGGGTGAAGTAGCCGGGGTCCTTCCCCACGTTGGCGCGCCGAGTGACAGCTGCTGGGGGGAGGGGGGACGAGAGGGAGGGCTGCTTCCTCCCCATCTTCTGTTACAGGGTTTAATGGCTCAGCACACTCTGGAATCCGGGGACTTTCATCTCCTCTCATCTGTTCCAAACCATCATTGCCGGCGAGTGGCCTTTATCCAGGGACTTTGTTTCATCTTTCATTTAGACGCCTGCCCTCCGTTCTGACGAGGAACGGTGGGTAAATCTGAGACTCATTGGTGTGTGTGTGTGTGTGGGGGGCACACTACACTAACAGACCCTGACCCAGGGTTCTGCCCAGGAGCCAGCTCAGTCCAGAAAGGGCCTCTAACTTCAGACTCCCCCTTGAACGGGAAGTCCAGGGTCTTGGAAGGAGGGAGCCCAAAGGCATGTCCCAGGAGCCCCATGGCCTGCCTTATACAAAAACAAGGGGCGGGAAGAGACTTAAAGACGTGGACAGTGGCAGCTGCCTCTTCTCCACGGCTGTCCCTCCAGCGTCACAGTTAAATAGGCCGGAAGTGAGGGCGGCGGGAGGGCTGAATGTGGCTACCTCGCTCGTGGAGGGTGCTCCCTGAACGCCAGACACAGATGGCGTGGTGCCTCTCCTGGGTGCCTGCCCCACAGACCCGCCAGTAAACCCCAGGAGAGCTGCACAGCCACGCCCACGGCGTGTTCACGAAGCCACCGGGCGACGTCACTCCCAGGCTGTGCTCCACCACAAGGCCACCACTCGAGCGCGTGGCCCTTCTGGCCACGGTGCCTTCTGTGATGTATTATGGGAGTCGATGCCTGAGGTCAGGATCCCATTTGGGGGAAGCGCTCGGCTACGCTCGTGGCCAAGCCGCAGGTGGGATATCTGACAAGCTTCCACCTTCACAGACTCAAGCCCCCTCTTTCTTTTCCTTTGGGGGTACGGCCTGCTGAGAGACAAGCCACGCCTCTGTCAAGGTCACTCCTGCGGGGACAGCGCTAGCTTGGGGAGAGAGAAGCATCAAAGAAGGGAGACCGCAGTGGCGCAGAGACTGAGGACAGAGGCACCAGAGAAAGGGGCCAGGTTGAGTCCAGGGCCGGGGCCAGGAGACCAGGAGACGGAGCCAAGGAGCAGCTCTGAGACGGAGCCTGTCCGGCCGAGCAGCGGGCAGGCTTCTGGATCACCAGCAGAGGTGCAGGGGCCACCTGCCGAGGACTAGAGAGAGAGGAGGCTGCTAGCTGAGAGGTGTTGCTGTGGACCCAGGACTACGTTTAATGTTCACTGAGCCTGTCCACGGCCCCCGCCACCCCCACCATTGGGCATTTTGTGTGTGAGGTCTGGCCACAGCAGCAGATGGCCACCCCCCATAGAAAGCGTGTCTTGGGGAGAATATCTGGTGTCAGAGCAGCTAAAGGAGGGTGAAGGCCTGATTGACTTGGGCCTGGGGGCAGTGGGTGGGGGCAGAGGTAGAGAGGGAGTCTCCTATTCCCTGTGTAGCCAGAGGAATTCTGCTATGGCCCAAGAGCTGGGTGAATGCCCGTTCCGACGTGTGGATGCGCCTGGAATCAGTCAGTTGCCAAAGGGCAGTGACTGTGATGGTGTGATCCGTCTTCTCAGAACTGCCTGGACCTGGCAGTGTGTGGAGACGTCATTTGGGAGTGTGTGGTCTGGTTGGAGTGATGGGGGGAGGCGGGACGGGGTGGTGGAAGGAAAGCCGGCCTGGCCGGATGCGAACCTTCAGTGAAGGGCTATGGGAAGTCTGCCGCTGGATCCTGGCTGCGTGGCCCCACGCACACCGCGTCACCCGGCTGGCGTGGGAAGACTGCTGACGTGGAAGCACCTTGTGACATCGTCTTTGGGGTGGTGGCAAGGACGTTCGGCGAACACTGTGTGTCTGGAAGGCGCTTTGCCCTGAACCCAGGCAGGGGGGACGAGGAAGACAAACGGCCTGTGTGCTGCAGGGCCTGCCCGAGCCCGAGCCCGTGTTGCTGGCGGCCCTGGTTGTCCCAGGAGTGCGAGAAGGCCTCTGGTTCCTGGACGGTGTGCTGGGCGCAGGTCTGCAGCTGTGGGTCATGCATTCCACTTCCTCTGAAGTCTAGCCGCAGAGCCCATGTCTTTCACAATCCTGCTTCAAGAACGCCTACTTCTGGTTTTGCTGGGGGTCCAATGGGCACCTTGACCCACACGGGGAGGAGGGCAGTGTCTTGGTTTCAACAAAGCGGGTGTGAATGGTTGACGGCACAGCTAACGATACGCCTGGTAAACCGTCCCCCTCCCCCGGCCCCGGCTTACAACGTAAGACACGTTAAAGCTTAAGTAGGTGGAGACAGGCCCTGCTGAGGACTGAACAAGGAGAGAGCCGACGTCGCGGAACTGTGTGTGTGAAAAAAATATGTCAAGAGGGAGTATTTTGCTTCCCATTTATTTACCACAGTGAGAGAAAACAGTTCTTCTTGGGGGTGGCGGCGGGGGAGAAGTGGGGATCCTGCCGGAGTTAATTTTGTTTCTTACCCTGTGTTCTTCTCAGCCCTGTGTGAGGTTACCCACCGCTCTGGCCTGGTCGGGCCGGCTCGGTGGCGGGCATTTCTCCAAGCAGAGTCTTCCGAGCATGAGGGTCGAACACATCGGCCTCAGCCACTCCCCCGGGTCCATGCTCAGAGATCTCAGTCTTGGTGCACCCCCAAACTGGGCTTATCTCGATCCCTTCTCCAAGACTGCTTCACTCCCTGGAGGGTCTGTCTCAGCTGCAAGCGGGGCTATAACCTTCCCAATCAGACCCCTCCCTCCTAGGCCTTCCTTGACTGCCCACATCAAATCACATTTTCTTGATTTCACTTTAAGTCTCTCTCGCGGTCTCTGCCTTAGCCCACAGCCTGGTTCATCCCCCTTTCTTCATTACACAGCTTTCTGAAGGGAATCTCTGTCGCCCCTCAGCCCCAAGCCCCGCTTCAAACACACTCTCTGCGCTGCCACCTTCTCAGAGAGATCTTTCAAAGGAACAGAAACACCGTGTCACTCCCCTGCTACTTTTCAACCCCTCCAGTGACTGACTCCCCAGAGCTTTGGAGAACATCTGCCCCCCCACCCCCACCCCGGTTGCGCCGGTGCTCCTCTGGGCTCTGCTCCCTGGATACACTGCATGGAGCGGGTGACTCCAGTGTGGTTCCAACAGCAGGAACAGCGCTGACAAGCTGCTTAGAGGCATGTAGAACTACAGAGGAAGAATCCACAGAAAGCCTGTTTCAAATCCAAGCGGAGGCTAGTAGAAGAAAGACTGGTGTCTAGGTACAGGCAGGAAGGAAGGGCTCTCAGGTCTGTGTGGTAAGGTGTGTTGTGGAGAGGCGGAGTGCTGGTCTGAGCGGGGCCGTGGGGACACAAGGGAGTTAGGACGGGGCCCTCCGTAAGTGCTGTGGCATCCAGAAAGGCCACGAGCCTGGCGATGTGGCCAGGAAACTAGGTGTGTAAGAACAACAAAGAGGTTTCTGGGTTTTTTCTAAAAGTAAAAAAACCCTGAAACTTCCAGCTTTGCTCTCTTGAGCTCCTGAAAAGTGAACCTGCAGATCACCAAAGACAAAGGGAAAATCTCACGAGTGACCAGAGAGAAAGCTACTTGTACAGAAACTTGTAAAGGAACCGTAGCCTTATCATCCAATGTGAAGAAGATAACTAGAAACAGACGTTTCAAATGTTGAAGGAACATAATTGTCCACCTATAACTCTATACCCAACCTACCTCGTCCTTCTGTTTCTATCTCTGGCTGAGGGAGCAGGCCAATCTCAGCTCCCCCTAAAGAATACAAGGAGAGGGACACATTGGGAAAGATGCTGAACCCAGAAGGAAGCGTGGAGCATGCCGGGAGAGGAGGTGCCACAAACAGACAGCAGTCAGAATGGAGAATAGGACCAGCGTTTCAAGTTTAAAACAACCATACCCATGTGCTTGCTTCGGCAGCGTATATACTAAAACAACCGTACCCTAAGAATTCTAGATCACAAGGAAGATGGAATGATCATCTTAGAAACCGGACTACGAGGCCCTTGTCTTGTGGGGAGGAGGGAGGAAGACTGACGGCCTTCCTTTTGTACGCTAAGACACGTGACCGCCGGCCGACCCAAGAGCCAGTAAACACGAACACCAGACCACAACAGACAGCGTTCAAAGCAGGAGGAAGAGGAAAAACGTGTCTAGAAGAAGGTAGGGAATGGGAACAAGCGAGGCGATGAAGAGACAAGCAAGCACTAGTAGAGGAAAAACAACCTTAATCAGGTACACAACCACAATAAGTCCAGAGGTGTGAACTTCTGCTGACTGGGGTATCTCGGACAGACATCATTACAAAATGCAGCCACTGGATTGCTCTTGACAAGAGAAATGCTTATAGGTGGACAGCAGAAAAACAAAACAAAGATTCAACAAGGTGGAAACAGATACAGTTGGCAAATATGCATCATAGGGAAGCTGACTGAAAGAGTTCCTGGGGAAAGAACTCATTCAATAATTATTTTTTTTTAATAATTATTTTCTTTATCAAGGATTTGTTCACCAGGAAGAAACCTCTGAAAAACAAAAATTAACACATTTTTTTTCGGTGTGTGTGTATATAAAAGGCAGATTTTTAGAGAGATAATGCAAGTTCGTAATCACAGTGAACGATTTTAACATACGTGTCAAAAATTGATAGCTCATATGATGACAATATCAGCTAACTTGCTGTGTGCATGTATATGTGATAGAATCATCACATTCAACAACCCGAGGACTCAACCTGTGAAAGTGCACACACGAGGTACTAGACACCAGAAGGTTCAAGAGCCCCCTGAGAATTAGCATCTGACGCCAATCACCTTTTCCGACTAGAATGCAATAAACACAGGGGAAGGAGGATAAAGTAATAGCAGCGATGCAGCACTCCTTCTAACAGCACGAAGTAAGCAGCTCCAGTTTTAGAAGTGGAAGTGAGGCCCCAAGTGGCCAAATATCTGCCCAAGGTCACAAAGGGGGGGTTAGGATTTGAACCCAGACAATTGAAGTCCAAGTCCAAGACTTCCACACACTTTGCCTTTAGAACTGTTTTAGAATATGTAAAACGTCTGACGTGGAGGTGGCATCTCATCTCCTCTGGCTACCCTTGGAGGAGGTGTGTGTGTGTGTGTGTGTGTGTGTGTGTGTGTGTGTGTGTGTGTGTAGGGTAGTGGAAACCCACCCACAACAGTGGCCCAAAGCTACTTTCTATGAGGCTGACGTCAGTTGTGCCTCAATCCTCCAACCTTCCAATTTTGGAATCCACCGCCCGCCCACAGCACGCAGCTGGGTTTCAGAATTCACTGCCATGGCCACACAGAACTCAAAGAACATACCAGCTACTAGGACTTATTAGTAAAGTTAACAGGTTACACATATTTAGGATACAATTATTTAAGCAAGGCAGGCTCTTCTCAACAGGGTCTGCAGGTATTCCTCTCTCTGCCTCTCAGCCCTCTTCAGAAATCACAAAGCTCTTTTAGGGCTGCCAATAAATGCCCCAAGGGCACGCTACTCTCCAATAAACCTCGGCCTGCAGGCATACAGCTCAGCTCTGTGAGTCAGCAAACCCAGATCCCCCAAGGAAGGGTCTGGAAGCACCCAGTCCCACAAGCCAGTCTTCTGTTGCAAAGCCCCCAGCTTTCCTGGCTCTGTGGGCTGGGAAACCGCTGCCTTGTCTCCTGCCCTGCCACTCTGTTATTGCTCCTCTGGTGCCACAACTCTCTCTTGGATCAAGGACACTCAGTTTGCAGAAATCCGAAGCACATGCGTCAATCCTGGCTCTTCTCTGGCTGATAGTAAGATCACACACACATACCCTCCCCCTCCCCGGCAACCCGGCCCCACTTTTCCTGCTTCTGCCCCTCCTGCTTTTAATATGCCACAGTTTGTACCTGGCAGGACGGAATACTGAACTTGACCAATCCCCGCTGAAGGCTCTCATCCCATCCCTCTCTCCCCCCACATTCTTTCCCCAGATCCATCAAGCAGCAGTCATTTGGTGGGAGTTACAAAGACGAGAGAAGGGCGGTGTTCCACAATTCACTGCAGAGGAGGTTACCCATGGAGTCTTCTAGGCATTACGGCTTTCATACCCGAAGGATTAACTTCCTGCCTTTTAATCATTTTACTGTGAGCATATCCAGGAAAGCTTGTAAGCGAGCTACTCCATGCCCTTCTCTCCATCCATTTTAGCTGGCCGATTGCTGAAGTTCCCCTATCTGTCATCTCCGTACTCTGGATCTGAAGGGTCTTTGATTCCGGTTGGAATGTTGGGCATCTGTATTCACACGCAAAGCCTAGGGCAGAGTGAGTCATCCAAATGTAGCAATTTATACCAGTTCACAGGCTCCACTGGGTTGGGTTCTGGTCACTTCGGCCCTCATCATTCAAGCTTGGTCCGATGGATACCAGCTGCCAGCTCAAGAGTCCACATACACCTTTCTGGACTTGAGAGCAGTGGGCCCTTCCTGTCTCTCACTCGTCCCTCGCCTCATGGATGAGGTCAGTGTCTGTAGGCTTGGAAGCCTGTACAATGCCTTCAGCTTCAGAAAGCCAGTCCTTCTTCTCCCCTCAAACACCCCCCCCCCCCATTCCAGTCTGGTCTCTGTGGACTAGGTCAGGAGTACTGATGCGTCCCGACTCAGGCCTTCTTGTCACTGTTCCTTTACCCCACCCACCACTTTCACTGAACAAGGGGACCCAGGCGGTCACCAGCTGCTCTGCTTACTGCTCACCTGGACTTTGCGGTCCTGGAAGGGAGTCTTTGCTGATGGGCATCAGCACATGTAAAGGTGAATGGGGTGTAAAAATGCCAGGCACCCCCATTCTCACCCCCGTCTTCCCTTCAGATGTAAACCTTCCATTTCCCCAGCAGTTCCCAGTGAGGCTCACGTTTCCCACCTAAGGGACCAGCTCAGAATTCCAGCAACTGACTTAAAGTTTTCTTTGGGGCAGACCCTTGACGCCCCCTTTAGCACATTCGACCAAGCATAGGCTAAAGATGGGCCTACAAACTCTCTGTAATCATGCTAAGTCTTGATTTCCATGCAGAAGTAGGCTGATTTTACACTACCAGGCAGGAGAAGCATCTGGGTTTGAAAACATCCAAGGTTATTCACCACCATTTGTCTGTCAGTTTACCATGCTGTGGTGATTTATATGTTGTGATTCTGGAAGCTATGTCACTGGTACTTCAAATACTAGCCGAGTCTCTCAAGGTTAACAGTACAGTTTCCATACAGCTTTCAGATTCAGGTCAGATGATAAAGAAGGGATAGACTCTCCACTTTTGAGGAAGTAGCCACTGGACCTTATGAACAGCAGTGGCACACTGTCAGATACTGGAAACATCCTACAAAGCAACACAACACGACCAGAAGCTGAGCCCCTGGGTTTAGAAGGCACTAAGAACATGACTGAGGAAGACCTGCCTGGTCTAGGCAGAGTCAATCATAAAGACAGGAAGCGTGTAAAGCTCTCAGGACCTGCATTCGCTGATGGGGTAAGAACCAGAAGAAACCGTTGTAAACATCTATGAATAACTGGGTTAGTACCCACCAAGCCTTGCAGATGATATCCCAGCTCAGAGCAGCCAATCCACAGAGAAGACTATAAGGCTGAGCCCACTATGAGGCATGACATCCCTCACTGACCCACAGCCTATGGGGGGACAACACTGGAGACACAGTGTGGGAACTGCACCTGATCTGACCCCACCGCACCGAGGCAAAACGCTGAGGGAATACAACAGAACAGCATGGGGAGCGGAGCAAGGAAGTCCTGAGGGACTATCAAAAATAGACGCTGGGGCCAGGACGTGGCACCCCATCAGACTCAACTGGAAAACACTCCTCAAGGTCAACAAACAGAACTTGAACTATTTACAGGCTTTCTGTTTTTTTTCCCTGTCATTGGTTTGCTTGTTGTTGTTTTGTTTTGTTGCTTTGTTTTGCTCTGCCTTGTTTTTATTCATGTTATCATTTCCAAAGGTCTACCTAGATAAGATAGGCTGGATAAACAATCTGGAGAAGATAACAATGGGACCAATGTTCCAGAAGGACATGACAGAGGGGGAGGTGGGCAAAGGAAGTGCTTTTATTTGTTTGCTTGTTTTTTTTGGGGGGGGGGCATCACTGCCCTCAGGTGGTGGGAGTAGGAGGCCCAGCCTTTGCTCTGTGGAGCTGGAATTGAACCTCCATCCCAGTGGGCCGCAGTTCCGTGCACAACCACTACGCCACCGGGGCTCAGCTCGAAAGGAAGTGCTTTTAATAAACTCAGGGATAAGGGAACAACAAGTCATTCAAAATCGGTGGTGAAGAGTGTGTACTGGCCTGGTAGGGTTTGATCAGGGTCAATGTAACCAAGAGGAATTACTGAAACCCAAATGAAGGTTGAGCATGATAGTGGGACAAGAGAAAAGTAAAAGTAAATAGAGGAAAGAATTAGGAGGCAAAGGGCATTTACACAGGTCTAAATACAGGCATGCACCTATGTAAATATATTTATATATGAGGATGGGGAAATAGATTTATGTGCATATATTTGTAGGTTTAATATTAAGGTAGCAGATGGACATTGGGTCTCCACTCAAGTACCCCCTCAACACAAGAACACTTTGTTCGATTAAACTGGCATTCCATGATACTCACTTTCTCAACAGAATCGCAGAGGACAAAGTGGGTACCTAAGCAAATGTGGTGAAGAAAGCTGATGGTACCAGGCTATTAAAAGATATAGCATCTGGGATTTTAAAACTTGAAGGTGGGCTGAGCCCCGGTGGCGTAAGTGGTTGAGTGCAGAACTGTAGCCCGCGGGCTTGGCGGTTCAAATCCAGCGTGGCTGGGTAGCGCCCACGACCACCAGAGGCAGTGATGCCCACACAATAAAAAAAAAAAACAAAACAAAAAACTTGAAGGTAAATAAGCGGCCATCTATCTCAGAAGTAACACAGCCCACATGGAAGAAGCACACCAGCCTGTGTGACTATGAGGTGTTGAAGGGATCAGAGATCAGGAATCAAAGAACAAACAAATCAAATCATTGTGAATGAGGGGGAGTGCAGAGTGGGAACCCAAAGTTCTTCTGTGGGCAACTGGACATCCCCTTACAGAAGGGTCGAGGGGAGGAGACAAGTCAATCAGGGTGCAGTGTAGCAATGATGAAGCATACAACGTTCCTCTAGTTCCTAAATGCTAAGAGAGTACCTCCCTCCCCAACCCCCCCCCCCCGTCCACTGTCACGATCCGAATTCTACCTTATAAATCCGGCTAGACCAGAGGATGTACACTGGTACAGATAGGAACTGGAAACATAGGGAATCCAGGGCAGATGATCCTTTCAGGGCATGAGAGTGGTGATACTGGGAAGGTGGAGGGAAGGTGGAGGGAAGATGGGGTAGAAAGGGGAAGTGAATTACAAGGATCTATATATAACCTCCTCCGTAGGAGATGGACAACAGAAAAGTGGGTGAAGGGAGATGTTGGACAGTGTAAGATACAACAAAATAACAATAATTTATAAATTATCAAGGGTTCGTGAGGGAGAAGGGAGAGGGGAGGGAGAGGTAAAATGAGATCTGATACCAAGGGCTCTAGTAGAAAGCAAAGGTTTTGAGAATGATGATGGCAAACAGTGTACAAATGTGCTTGACACAGTGGATGGAAGTATGGATTGTGATAAGAGTTGTACAAGTCCCCCCCAAAAGATGTAAATACTGATACAAAGTACATATGTATATATTGTGATTAGCGCTGTATGAGCCCCCAATAAAATGATTTAAAAATAAAAAATAAATAAATGGAAAAAACAACAACAACAAACAAACAAAATAATTGGGTTATTACATGTATGAAGTATGAAGCTAGGAAACGTAGATGTTTTAAAAAATGAAATGGAGTGCATAAGGATTGGTAGACTAGGAATTAATGAACTAACGTAGATGGTATTGGCCATTTTGATTTGGCTAATCATGATATATTACATTGGGGAGTGACAAATTCAAGAACAGTGTTCCATTCATTGTCAGAAAGAACATAAAAAAAAACTATTTCAAAGTACAATGCTGTCTGTTATAGGACAGTAGCTATGCCGAAACAAAAAAATCCAGTTACTACAAATATTATTCAAATCTATGCGTAAGCATTAAAGCTAGTATAAAAGAGATTGAAGAATTCTACCAACGTCTTCAGTCTAACATTGATCCAACATGCAATTGAGATGAACTGCTAATTAATGGCAATTGGGATGTGAGAGTTGAAACAAGGAATAGTGGTTGGAAAATATGGCCTTGAGGAGAGAAACAAAGCTGGAGATCTCATAATAGAATGTTGTAAGGCAAACGACTTCTTCATCGCAAATACAATTTATCAACAACATAAACGGTGACTAGATATGTGGACCTTTCCAGATTGAATACACAGAAATCAAATTGACTACATCTGTGGAAAGAGACCACAGAGAAGCTCATTATCAGCAGCCAACAGGAAGCCAGGGAGTGACAGTGGAACAGACCATCAATTGCTCCTATGTAACTTTAGGTTGAAGTTGAAAAGTAAAGCAAGTCTGTGAGAGTCCAAATATCACCGGGAGCAGATCTCCCCTGACTCTTGCGAACCTCTCTAGACTAGGTCTGACTCACTGAACACTGATGACAGGGGACTTGGTGAGCTGCGGGAAGACATCAAGAACATCAAGAAGGAGGAAAGCGAAAGGTCATTAAAAAGAAAGCGAAGATTAAGGTGGGTGTCAGAAGAAACTGAAACTTGCTCTTAACCAGAGAGTAGCGAGGGCAGATGCAAGAAATGTTGAAGTGAATGAGCGGAAGAGAAAATGTAAGCTCAGGAAGACAAAGGATGACAATGAAATGTGCAAGAACCCGGAGTTGGGAAACCAAGAAGAACACACACAGGATATCTTGAGCTAAAAGAACTAAAGAAAAAAAATTTAAGCCTTGTAATATTGAATAATTCTATGAGAAAGTATTGAATGATGCCGGAAGTGTCAAAAGATGATGGAAGGAATACACAGGGCCATTGTCCCAAAAATAATTGGTAGACAATGAATCATTTCAAGATATGATCAAGAACAGACGGTATTGAAGAAAGAAGCCCTAGCTGTACTGAGGTGTTCGTCAATAACAAGGCTCAGGGCTGAGCCTCAGTGGCATAGTGGCTGTGCGCGGGACTGTGGTCCACTGGGTTGGAGGTTCAAATCCAGCAGCAAGGCTGAGCCTCCTACTCTCACCACCAGAGGACAGTGATGCCCCCAAAGCAAAACAAAACAAAACAAAACAACAACAACAACAACAAACAAACAAGGCTCTAGGCATTGATGGAACAAACTGCTGAAGCACGGGAAGCAAAGTCTGGAAGACAGCTGCCTTGCTAACCTACCCTATTTGTGGAAATTATTGAACTGTGTCATTAACAACATATGCAAGTAAAATTTTGTGAACTATCATTCAACAAGGGTGGCAGAAACACATCGACAAGAAGCAGCTGGCAATCCAAGTTGGATTGAGAGGAAGACGGGGGCCATGGGATATCAGCGTTTCTGGTGAATGGGTCTGCGTTGAAAGCAGAGGAGACCAGAATGAGGTTTCTGTGTTATTGACTATGGAAAGGCATTCAACTGTGTGAACCATAACAAACTATAGGCAGGATTGGGAAGAGAAGGAATTCAGAATTCTTCACGGTGCCCCTGCAGAACCTGTCCGTGGATCCAGAGGCAGTCCTCTGAACAGAACAAGCAGAATACTGCATGGTTACGTAGTAGGAAAGGCCTGCTTCGGGGTTTTACCCTGTCCCCAGACTTATTCCATTTGCATCCTGAGCACATAATCTCAGCAGCTGGACTAGATGAAGAATGCAGCAGCATTAAACTTGCAATATACAGATGACTCAATGTTGCCAGTAAAATCAGGAGGGTTTGCAGCACTTGCTGAAGAAGATTCAAGACTGGGCCTTCAGGTGGAGGAGAACTCAGAGAAAGGAAAAACTCCCTGCACAACCAGAGCAATACGTTCCATCATGATCGATAGGGAGGAAACGGACCTGGTCAAGGGTTTCACCTTGCAGGAACCCACAATCAGTGTGCCTGGGGCAGCCTTGTCCTAGGTCGATCTGCTAGACAAGACCCTGTAAAAGGCCAGGCGAGCAAGAATGTCCCTTTCAGGGCTGAGGAGCCCCTGGCCCAAGTCACGGTATGTTCTATGTTGGACACTGAGTAAGGCACTCCAGTTGGAGAAGAGCTGAGGTATTAGAAGTATGGGGGCGGTGTGGAATATGGAAAGGACTGTGGATTTCCAAAAGAAACACACCTGTCTTGGAAGAAAGGATAGCCAGAATCCTTCTTAGAAGTGAGGATGGTCAGACTTCCTCTCACATACTTGTCCCTGATCAAGCGGAAGGGCAGCGGGAAAGGAAGTGCTCTTCCGGGAGCTGGCCTGACACACGGCTCCCACCACGGGGGTCCCACACAAGCACAACTATGAGACGGCCCAGGGTTGGGCAGTGTGGCCTGTGTTGTCACTATGATTTGGGAGCTGACTCAAAGGTACCTAGTAACAAACACGTGGGGAGTCTTTTTAAAGAGCGGTCTTTCCATTTCTGTGCACGTCGCCTTTGGCCTCTGTCGGGGTGGCGCGGGAGAGGGGGTAGGGAGGAGGGGGTCCAGTAGGCTTGCTCCCCAGCAGCCCTCCACCACTATGTCACCAGTCTGGCTCTCAGCTCCCGGTCACCCCAGAAGCAGCTTTGCTCCGTGTGTTGCCGCACATCATTTCTCGGATCCCTTTCCGTCCCCACAGGCAGCCACCACCCAAGTCCCCACCCGAGAGCCCAGGGGTTCACTTCCCACACCCCTTTGATCTTCCTCTTCCAAAGTTCCACCTCCTCTGGCTGTCCGTGGGGGGAGCAGGAAAGCCCCTTGCTCAGCAGCTCCAGGCTGCTTCTTATGCACCAGGAAGCCTCATCTCTCTCCACTTGCTGGCAAGGGCAGGGGGACTGGGGTGCACCTGAGCTGTTAACTCTCTTTTTTCTCCTAATAGTTTTATTGATGTAAAATTCACATATCATATATGTCGCTTTTTTTTTTCTTCCCCTGCATCACTGCCCTGGTGGGAGTAGGAAGCCCAGCCTTGCTTCTGGAGAGCTGTTGCTGGATTTGAACCGCCAACCCAGTGGGCAGCAGTCCCGCACACAACCACTGAGCCATCAGGGTTCAGCTACACATTGCTTTTAAAAAGAGTTGTATAGGGCTGAGCCCCGGTGGCGTAGTGGTTGTGCACGGGACTGCGGCCCACTGGGATGGAGGTTTGATTCCAGCTCCACGGAGCAAAGGCTGGGCCTCCTACTCCCACCACCAGAGAGCAGTGATGACCCCCCCCCAAAAAAAAAAAGTAGAAAAGAGTTGTATATACATTACCACCATCAGTTCTACTGCTCCCTCCCGCTCCCGCATTCATTATTTACTGCCAATTGACCCTCAATCGTCGCCCACATCCTGATAACCCACTGCATCAGTGATTGTCTCTGTGCATCCAGTCTTTCTGTCTTTTATAAACTGGGAACTGTCAGAAACAATAAAAAACAAAATCAGAATGGGAAAAATAAATTAAGAAAATAATAAAGAGGAAGAACGAAAAGACTACCAGCAATATTAAAATAAGCTAGAGAAGACATTTCTGTTACAGAACAAGTGACAATGATTTAAACCTAGAGCAAATTCAGGTTGGGTCGAAGGGGAGGTCAACTGACCAGGTATCACATTATACCATAGTTCCATCTACCATAATCAAACTTACAATGGTGTCTGCCTGAGAGCAAAACTCTCTGAGTTCCTTGATGTGGTCGGAGGGGACCTGCCAGAGGCTTCCTCTGCAGATGGATTTTGGGCTTCCACTGTCTTTCAAAGCCTTCTACACATCGGGTGTTCACAATTTGAACTCTGATATCTTTCCCCTTCATCATACTTGGATTGTGTTGTCATTTTGAGATCACACAGTCTGGTATGCTTCGCCATGTGGACTTCCATTGACTTCACCCTTAGATGGTGACTTGTTTGAGAATAAGCCTCTGATCTCAGACAATGTTCCCATCGAGAGCAGGGCACCATCTGCTTTCTTCACCACACTTTGCTGTAGCTCCCACAACTTCAGTGGTCACTTCATGAAGGCAGGAATTGAGCAGGGCTATGCTATGCTATATGCAGGATTGGGGCTAGAATTAAGGGCGAGCCCAGAATCCATCTGCTTGTCCACCCGTGGGTTATGAATGACTCTGGTTTACTTTAGCAGTTGTTTTTTAAAATCATTTTTTTAAAATTTAATTTTATTTAATTTTATTTTTTATTTTTTGTGGGCATCACTGCTCTCCGGTGGTGGGAGTAGGAGGTCCAGCCCCACTGCTGGAATTGAACCTCTGTCCCAGTGGGCCGCAGTCCTGTGCACAACCACTACGCCACCGGGGCTCAGCCCTTAAAATCATTTTTATTGGGGACTCTTACAACGCTTGTCACAATCCACTCGCCTTGCATCAGGCAAAGTTGCACAGATGTTGTCTTCATTTTTCTCTAGACATTTATGTTCTATTGAGCCCTTGGTATCATATCAGCTCCTCTTCTCCCCACTTCTCCACCCCGGTAACCCCTTGATCGATTATCCATTGTGATTATTTTCATTGCTTACACTGGACTGCTATCTCCGTGCCTCCATGTTTTCTGTTGTTCTTCCCCTGGAGCGGGGCCTGTGGTTTATCATTGCAATCCGTTTCCCCTTTGCCCCTTCCTCTTCTACTTGGTGCAGCTGTGAAACAGTCTTAGAGAGGGCAGGGAGGCGGAGAATCACCGTCACCCATTTACTAGGGCCGTACCCTTACTGAACTCAGTATCGGATGTGGACAGGCATCAAACCTCCTTTCATCCCGAGCAACCCTATGAGACAGCAGTTTGAGCTGCCCTCAGTAGAGAAGATGAAACCGCAGCCTCACAGGTCAAGCCCCCTCTCACAGTTGAAATGTGGTCAGGCCAGGATTCTCTCTGAATGCCTGTCTCTCTCTTCATCACCGTTCGACAAGACTTCCATGTGGGAATGCTTTTCTGGCTTGAGTGTGGGTCGCGCCTGTGAAGCTGGTGACGAACCAGAGAAAACAGCACACAGCCAAGGGCTGCCCGTGAGCCAACACGTGGCAATCCACGACCAGGGTGCCCACTTGACGTGCACGTGCATGATGGCATCGCTTCTCCGCCGGTGTGTTTGCTCCTCTCCCCCTGGGCCAGAGGAGGCGGGGAGGACGCGGGTTGCTCCGAGGGGCTGGGCACACATAGGCTGGCCTTTTCAGACGAGTCCCCAGGAGGGTGGAGACTCTTGGTTTCTCTGTTTGATCACGATAAAGTTCCTGGTCTTAGAGTCTCTGCAGGAGGACGGCTGGGCTGGGCTCTCCCGGAGGGCCTGGCGATGGCCAGCCATGTGTCTTGGGGTCTGTGTCCCCTCTAGAACCTGGAGCTTTTAAAGGCTGGGTCCCTTGGGTCCCTCCCCAAATACCCAAACGGATGCTTTACACCGAGATACGGAACCCTTTCCAAGTGCAGGGAAAAGAATCAATGTACATCCGCAAAACAAACCCACCCAGGACGGCAGCAGGAAAACACCAGTGGATTCAGGAGGGACGGCCCAAACCCATTCCTGCCACAGAAGAAGCCAGGTGAGAGACGAGACCAGCCGTGGTGCAACAGAGGGGAGCCCCCAGAATGGAGGAAGATCCTCGGGAAGAAGGCTGGACATTGTGGCGGCCACAATGGTGCAGGACTGGGCAGTGTTTCCTTCTGTGGGGCACAGGTCCCCCCTCCATCCCCGTCCCCCCCCCCACCACTGGGCCAGCGGTTGCAAGCAGCACAGGTGGGTGTCTTGAGACCACAGGGGGTGCTCTCCTCTCCTAAAGAGGGGGAACTGGCTTCAGCAAGCTTCTCTTAGGCTTAGAATCGAAGTCCTTTGGCATCTAGAAGAAACCTTTCCATTCCCCTCATCTTCTTTTCTCTCTCCCTCCCTCCCTCCCTTCAATTGCTCAGCCTCTGGGTGCTTTCTGCTCTCCTGTCTTTGGGGCTACCTTTTTTTTTTTTTGTGGCATCACTGCCCAGGTGGGAGTAGGAAGCTCAACCTTGCTCCTGGAGAGCTGCTGCTGGATTTGAACTGCCAACCCTGTGGGCCGCAATCCCGTGCACAACCACTAGGCCACCAGGGGTCAGCCACTCGGGCTATCTTACAAACAGAGAGAGAAAGAGGAAAAAAAAAAAAAAGGATCCGTTGGGGAGATTGTTTGCCCTGTGTTGAGCGGTTTCCCTCCTCCCTTCCTTTTTTAAAACATCTTTGCTGTTTCCTGCTTACGTTTCTACTTCTCTCTTGGCACTTCTGTTAACAGTGTCGCCCAAGTTAGCACCATCTGCGAACTATGGCGCTGACGAGCTCGTCACCCTGGCAGGTGCGAAAGGCTCACCCTGACTTTGAATATCTGCCTCTGAGTGGCTGCTGAGCGACCTCACTAGGAGACCCGACTACTCAACTCATCATCCTGGAAACGCATCTGTGTTGGGGGGTGTGGCTGAGTGGCCGTATGGAGCAGCTGACAGGGGGTCAGTTCCTGCCACCCAGAACGGAACACGGCCTGTGAGCAGCCGCACAGACACATTAGGAACAAGGAAAGCCAGACCACTGCCATCCCGTCGGTTCTGACCCATCACGACCCTCCACTGGGTTTCCGGGTCTGGAAGACCCACCGGGACAGACGGCTCATCTTTCTCCCCCCGTAGCTGGTGGGTCTGAACTACTGACCTTGTGCTGAGCAGTCCTGACGCCGACCCAGCAGCACTACCAGGAAACACAAACAATCATTTTTTTTAAAGGAGTCATCCAGAGAATGTATAAAGATTAATTCTTGCCGCTGGATTTGGAGTGATACAGAATCACATACATTTTGAACAAGGTTGGGAATCAAAAGAAGTTTCTGCCATAAATGCAAAACATCCTAGACCTTGTCTTGAAACGTGTTCTACATCTGTGTGCGAAGCTCTGGGATACAAAGATAAATAATGAAACAGCTTCTGATTCCGAGAAGCTCGCAGGCTGGGGAGGGAGGTTGGTGTGCCTGTGGATAGCTGCCCTCTCAGGCATGTTCCAGTTAGCACCATGGCAAGGCAGTCTAAGCAGAGAGGAAGGTCTCAGAGGGGAGGGAGGAGCCAGTGTCAAGCAGACTGAGGGTTCTACCTGCTCCCAGTGAGAATGCTGTTCTTTGGGCTGTGTTGCCGGAGGTCTGGATGTACCATGTTTGAATAAACTAGGCTCTCAGTCCCTTGATCCAGAGAGAGATGAGCTTTCTTCTCCCTCCCCCACCCCCCACCTTCCTTATAGCTGTGGACAAAGAGTTGTGGCAGTATGCTGTGCTGAGGGTGCCCAGAGTCCCGGTATTGTCTGTGGGAGACCTTCCATGCTCAGCTGGAGGCCCCTCGGCTATGCTCCTCCCTCCCCTCCCTGCAGCCTGCCCAGATCTCCCAATCCAGGGGCCTCTGAAACCTTATGGACAGAAGGCAAGAAACTGCTCCTTCACAGGCCAGGACTTGGGCAGAGATGAGCTGGGGCGACCTTTTGTGGGCAGGGCAGGGCAGGGCTGGAGGTCAGATTCAAGTGTGTTCGAGAGAGTGCTAGAAGACAAGGGTGGCCAGGCAGAGTGGGATGAAGTGACAGTCAAGGAGTTCGGGTTTATTTGCAGGTGCTGGGGGCAGTGCTCAAGGATTCTTCTATGTTCTGTTTGCTTGTAGAGAATGCACATGGCAGAACACACACACACACACACCCCGAGGCCACAGCTTCTCCCTGTCTAATCCAGGGGCCTCAATGATGTTCTTCCAGTTGGACATCCATTTGTTCTCGCTGTCCTTTAACTGACAGTTCCTTCCCCACTGAACAACTACTCCCAAGGTTCCATCTCATCTTTCCGAGTGCAGCTGCTGATTTGATCACTCCTGGTAGCTGGTTCTTACAGGGGGACTGTGCTCCAGGCAGACCATCTTCACCAGTTAAGCTCAACGGTTGTTTGGTTTACAGGCTTCAGGGATAGTGCTGGTTTAAGGTTTCAAGATGACTTCAAGAGTGTACTTTCAGGGGTTCACTAGCCCCCGCGGCTCCAGAAAGTCTGGAGTCCAAGAGAATGTGACATTTGATTCTGCATTCCTCCCCTTGTGATCAGAATTCTTCTATAGAATCTTTGATCAAAACCTTCCGTGACAGTCCCCAGGTACTGTCCAGCTCTGGTTTCCTATCAGAGGAGGCATTAATGAAGAGCAGAGAAGATAGGTATATTTTGTGTTCTTCAGTGCATGTTGCACTAACAGACACGGACCCTTCTGACTTTGGGCTTGTTGTGTGTTTCTATGGCTCCTTATAGCAAACTTCTCTGAAATCAGGAGGACCTATATGAGTTCTGGTGGCGTTGTGCGAATTAGGCTGTGGAACTCAAGGCCACCTGTCCTTTGGTGGGAGAGAGATGAGGCTTTTCTTCTGGTAAACAGTTGGCGGCTCAGAAACCCACAGGGGCAGTTCTAGCTTGTTCTGTGAGGCGTCATGATGCCTTGAGATCAAGCTGGTGGATGAATCTGGAAAAAGTGGTATCTCTTGAATACTAACTAGTCTTCCGGACCTCTGGTTGCAGACATTCCTGCTGGCAGTAGCACCAGGGACGTGCTGGGGACAGCGGACTTCAGGATCTGGGAGTTTCTAGGAATGCAGTTGAGAGTAGACGAGACAGTTTGGGTGTAGTGGAATGGATTCGAAGTTTACAATCAGCTGGTCTCCAGTTCGATCCCAGCTGCGCAGCTCAATTCTTTTAACTGGGATAGTTCAGAGTGAGTTTTCTCTTCCAAGCATTTTGGAAGGAGTAAATACATGAGCAGCGGCCTGTGCAGTGCTGGGCATCAAGTTAAAACATAAAAGGGTTCCTGTCCAGTCGATTCCACTCCTGATGGCCCCACATGGCAGCGCCCTGTGAGCACTTGTCAGAGGAGAAGTCCGACTCAGTGAGGAGGGGCTTTACGCTGAGGGCGCTGCGAAACACGTGCAGCTTCCACTGACCCCTGCGGCGCCCTCGGACACAGGCAGGCCGCATTCTGGGCCATCTCACTTATTCATCCCAGAAGGCGCTTCGGCCTGGTTCTTGGGTGTTTGTGTAAATTCCATTTTAGCTGACAAAGGATGTGTTAGGTCCCCCCCCCCCCTTGGGGGCACAGGCCACGGTGCTTTTGAACTATTTCCCACTTCTCTCTCACTTTTGCTGCTCACCCAGGCGAAGGCCGCCCACGGCAAGGGGAAGCTGACTGGGCGGCCGGTGCTGGGGCTTTTCTGCTGCGGGGAATTCAAGGAGGCGAGGGCAGAAGCAGCATCAGCCAGGCCCAGACGGGTGCAATGCAAAGAAACAAATTGCCCACTTTCTCCCACCTGTTTGAGAACAGGAGGCGTTGCACGCGGTATGTTAGGTGGAAAAAGAAAGAAAAAAGTCCCCTCGTCTCACTGCGATGAAGAAGAGACCTCCTTTACCACCGGAGAACGCCTTTGATGGAAACTCTACCCCGTGCACGCCGGGAGGAGAGCGGCAAGCAGACCTTTCCGTCAGGATGAGCTGCACGCTTCCCAGCAGCTCCGCGTTGCCCAGTCTGCGCCTGCTATTTTAAGCGAGTACATAGTGCATCCATTTTCAGCCTCTTACTCGAGGCCGCTGCTTCAGAACTGAGGAGGCGGTCATCTGGTCAGGCAGTGCAGGACAATCTCCCCACAGAAGACCCATTCCCCACGGTCGCCTTTCCCTTTTCCTGGGACGGCGCGGCTATTCCGGGCCCTCTAATGAGAGAGGGGCGGTGGCAGCCATCCAATTCTTCCTGCACAGCAATCCCACATCACAGAAACCACTGGCCAGCCTTCTGCTGGGAGACACATCAAAGGCCCCGGAGGGTCCCCAGCCCATTGGAGTGCTCTCTCCGATTTTATTTTAAGTTCCCAGAAATGGGCTGTTGGGGCGTGGCCGGGGTGGTGGACTTTGTCGAGGTCAGTCCCTTGCCGAGGAGTCCCAGCTATTGCTCCAGACGCTGACGCATAGAGGCCCCTCCCTGTACAACAGAGGAAAGACTGCCTGGGCCTGACCACTGTGCAGCCACCGTGTCCATCCATCCTTCAACTCCTTGTCCCCCACTGCCCTGGGGGACTTCAATGCTATCATTTCATGTCAACTTGAAGATTGGTTGGCAGCTTTGGAAGGTTCCCCTGAGGTGCGTGTGCTCTTAGCTTAAGCTCACGATTTGGCCAAGGAGCTCTGGTGGCGTAATAGTTATGAATTGGGCTGTTTACGTAAGGTCTGAAGTTCAAAACCACCAGCCACTGCAAGTGAGAAAGACAGGGCTTTCCACTCCCATGAACGATTCTGGTCTTGGAAACTCACTTGGGCAGTTCTACCTTGTCCTAGGGCAGTGCTTCTCAACCTTCCTCATGTTGTGGTGACTCTCACCCCCAACCACAAAATTATTCTCGTTGCTACTTCATGACTATAATTTTGCTACTGCTATGGATTGGGTGATCCCTGTGAAAGGGTCCTTTGACCCCCCCCCCCCCAAGTTGAGAACCGCTGTCCTAGGAATCACTGGGAGTTGGCACCGACTCCATGCAGTGAGAATATGACCTTACCGGCTGCCTGCAGGGTGACCTGGAGAGTGCGCGGTGCAACCTGCCAACGGACTTCCTCTTTGCGCCTGGTCTGAATGGTCTGGGCCACGTGTAGCCCATCACTGTTCTTCCGGTTCCTGCTCACTTTGGCTCACACCCAATGACAGCTCGGGCTAAGACCACCCTCCCCACCCCCCCACCCCCGCCCTGTGTCTGTCTTTCTGTGGCAGGAATGACTCCACAACACCAGTGATTCAGTCCGCCCCAGGGAGGCCTGGGATTGCTGGCCCTACTGCATCAGCATGGAAGCAGCTCAGCCAGGCGGTCGCTTCCTCTGGGGCAGCTCACTCAGACACCTTGAGTAATATCTGGGTCAGTGCTGCTTGGGCAAGTCTAAAGAATGATTTGCACCCTGATTAGACAGTTACACATTTGTTTTAAATGACTGTCATCAGAGGGGCCCGAGGGCTTTTTAAGGCCAAGAGAATTTCTATGAGCAAAGCAGGAAAAAACCCAAAACGTCACATGGCCTGAAGTGAATTACTACCTTGTCCAGCTGAACGTGTATTTGAGTCAGCTTCACAGTTGACATGGGGTCTCAGGGGGAGGGGGCTGGAAGGGCCTCCCTTTGCCCTTCCTCCATTTCCTGGGAGGCCTGCACACCAGGGTTACCTGAACAGCTTAAAGACATATATATTCCTGTTCAGGCACTGCCTACGGAGATTCGGATCCTGCGGCCTTAGGGCCCCCAGCACTTGTACCACTGTCAAAGAACAAAACGGCTTTCCCTTCCCTAGGAGTGACCTTTTATGTCCGAAAGATGTGCCACTCTGTTACTGGGGCCTGCTGGGCATATGACATGGGGTCATTTGGATACATTTTAAGCAGCCAACATGCAGTTCAGCCACTTGTCTCAGATATACTCATAGGCAATGGCTATCCCGGTATCACTGAGAGTAATTTTCTAGATCTGGCTTGTATAGGAAGTACCCGACCCTCCTGGTTTCCTTGCTCACCATCTGGATGGCACCCTGTGAACATCACCGTTCATCGCCCTCTTTCGTCCTTTTATTGAACACACATGGACTAAGTCTCCTTTTTTTGTTTGTTTTTGTTTGTTTTTTTGTTTGTTAGGACTAAGTCTTTAAGGAGTTTACAGTCTAGTGTGAGAGACCTCCATCCACAGTCAGTGCACGCGCCCCGTTACCTGCCCACAAATCTGGTGAGAGTTCTGAAAGTAAAAGGCACAGAATGCGATCGAACCACACGACGGGTTATGCGATCGCCTTTAGAGAAGCATTAAAAACCATGAAAAACATTATTTTCTTAAAAAAATAATAAATGCACATTTATTCTTTATATTATACACAGCACATTTGTGAACAACTGGATATCACGTCACAGAAGAGTTACCAGGAAGGGACGATTCAACCAAGGTGCAGTAAAGCACTAATGAAGTACACAACATTCCTCTAGTTCCTGAATGCTTCCTCCGTCCACCCCCCCCACCCCCCCCACTACCATCACCCAGTTCTACCTTACAAATCCGGCTAAACCAGAGTACACACATTGGTACAGATAAGAGCTCTCAACACATGGAACTCAGGACAGATAATCCCTTCAAGTACAGTAGTGGGCGTAGCAACATCCTAAATGAAGGAGGATGATTGGGGGGTGGATACCCATCACAAGGTCGGAGATATAGCTCGCCCCTCAGGGGGACGAGTAACAGAAATGTGGGTGAAGGGAGACAACAGACCATGTAAGACACAAAATAACAATAATATATAATTGAGCAAGGATTCATGAGGATGGGAGGGTGGGGAAAAGAGGGGGGAAAAGAGGGGGAAAAAGAGGAGCTGATACCGAGGACTCAAGTAGAAAGAAGATGTTTGGGGAATGTTGAAGGCAACATATGTACAAGTGTGTATAATATAACTGAATGAGGGATTATTATAAGATTTGTAAAACCCCCCGTAAATGATTAATTTAAAAATGATATTATTAACAGCTACCAAAGGTATAGAAAGGGGAAGTATGTGGTTCTCCAACCGCTTTCCTTGGGCCTCTCAGGCCCTTCCTCACAAGCAACCATAGCTCCACTGACTTGGTATCAATTCAACATTGTTCTACGTGGGGACACAGATACGTATGCGCATACACACACAGGCTTCAAAAGTCTATGGAATGATGAAATTGTGAAGAATTCTTATGTATAATATGTTCGTATAATTTTGTGTGCATTTTAGAGCTAATTACCCTAGGCCTTTCAGCATCTCAAAGGCACATGCTTTATTTCTGACGCAGGAATGACAGCAAGGTCATGATAAGATGCAGGAGTAGAAGGGTACTCGAGAACCATCTGATGCATAGGTATGACCACAGTGGTCCACAAAGACAATATTCTGATATTCTACTGTCCAAGATTGTAAGCGGTTACCTAAGATGCAACTACTCCTGCCCATGAAGAGCAATGAAAAGTGAAGAAAACTGATAACACCTAGAGACAATTAGTCTAAGGTTCTAATGAACTGTGTGGATATCAGTCTCCATGACTCTGAGACCAGAAGAACTAGATGGTGCCCAACTTCTCGGAAAAGGTTCATATAAGAAGGTTCTGTAGAGCAAGCATGGGAGAAAAACGTGGAAGAAAAGTCAAACCCATTAAAGAGATCAGGCTGACTGGTCAAAAAGAAACCGGTCGAATCCCTAAACTGTGTTCCTTAGTCATTCTTCAGGTCTGGAAATGGAAGTCACTCCCACTTTGCCGCTAAATAATAAACTCATCTATAAGGAGAACAAGGACACTAGTGAAGGAGACACGCCTTAGAATAAGCAACCATTTGAGATCTAAAGGGCAGTCCTGACTCAAGGACAAAGTTCAGAAGGGTCCGGAGAGCAGGCAGAATGAGAACAGGAAGTCCAGGGCGGAAGTGGGACATGTTGGTCACACTGCGGTCTGCAATCAATGACGTGAAACAAGATGTGCACAGAAGCGTTGAGTGTAAATCCGATTTGCTCTGCACATCATCACCCAATTCACAATGCAACTACCCCCCCCCAAAAAAAAAACCTCAAAGCCAGAAGCAAAAAAAAAAAAAAGTTCACTTTTTGGGTCTGTTAATCCACTTAATCATTTAAATATTTGGTTTGACCTGCAGAATATGGATGAGCTCACTCCCAAACAAACTCTTACAGTTCCAAACTCCTAACAGTGTTTGGAAGATTGCAGGTGTCTGGGGGGAAAACAATCTATTTAGATCAAGGTGTGTTCCTTTTATGAATATTTTGAAAGGGTGACATAAACCTGTTTTCTTTTTGCACCCCCTCCTTCCTTCCTTCCTTTTTTTTTTTTTATTTTTATGAAGAGGATATCAATTTGAATATCAGCCACCCTGACATTTTTAGCCAGCGTCATCAGAGACAGTCCCGCTTCAGGGCAACGATGGTTAACAGAAGGGCGATCTGTTGGGGTCCTTACAGAGACTCGGAATGCTGACTGCAGCATGTTCTGCCTGCACGACCCCCTCCCTCTCCACCTGCCCCGGGCTGTGCATTTTTGATCTAAGGTTGATGAGTGGGTAAGATAGGGTGGAGGGAAGGGGCCTGACCCAGGAAAGGGTGAGCAGACCAGTGGCAGAAGGGATTACTCTTCCGGGGATCCTACTCTGCCAGGCACAGACCCCACTATACTTTTAGTCAATGCTTCTCTCTCCCTCCTCTGTCTGACTCTCGCCACGGGACCTGCGTTCT
>PVJH01024040.1:0-33772 GCA_004026705.1 Nesogale talazaci
CCACCACACACACACACACACACACACACACACACACACACATACTTCCTGGTGCAGAACTTTCCTTTCTGACAGGGACTCAAGGGCAAATGACAAGACAATGACAAGTGGGACCCATCGGAGGTGGCTGCAGAAGCCCAGCGGGCACTAGAGGGCACTTCGTGGCCCGGGTGACTCACGTTGTACTGGCGGAGGCAGGACCTCAGTCGCGTCAAGGCTGCCTGGCGGTCGGCGGCCCAGACGACCAGCTTGGCAATCATGGGGTCGTAGTGCACTGACACTTCATCTCCTGGAATGGAAAGGCCAGAACTGAGGGGGTTGAACATACAAGCCGAACACAAGTGACCAGTAAGACATTCGATTCTCCCAATTACATTCTTAATTACTCTGAACAAAACTCCTAGAAGATGCTATCATGATCACCATTCTGTTCCTGAGGAAAAGGAGGCACAGAAGGGCTTTAACCTTGGGTCCACAGTCTACAGAGGGTGTGCCCACCTGAGCGTGCTGGGCCTTCGTAGATGCAGGATTCGTTTCTCCTGTCGGGGCTTCTCTGGAAGTCCCTTCTCATTGTGGGAGCCGGGTCCACTCCCTCTACCTTCTCACAGCATCCCCCCTTCTACGCTGGGCACCCCCTTCCCTCTGCTCCCCGTCTCCTCACTGCCAACAGAGAAAAGCAACTCCTCTACCTGGGAGGATTACCTGGAGGACAGGCAAGTGCCAAGTGTCACAGCTAAGAGCTACCAAACCAGGGGCAACTGTCACCTATGTGAAGGGTAGAGTCCCAGACAACAAGAATCTAGCCCCCAGGAGTGTTCCAATAGTTAGAAATGGCTGGTGTCACCAGGATGAGGTACAGTAGAAGGAATTCTATGGAAGGACCTTTGCCTGATTCTGAGAACCCTAAGGGATTCACCTATACAATTAAGGGGTTGGATTATACTTTCCTTTCTCCCTGTACTCACTCACTCACTCACTCACGGACACACACTGAATTGCTAGTAGGCCTTTGCTTTGAGCAAGGCTTAATCTCTCCCTTAAAAAATCTTATGACCCAATGTGGAAACCAGACAAGGAGTAACATTACAATCCTATGAAGAAGGTTCTGAGAGCGGCACAAGGAATCAGAGAAGAGGGAAGGTTTCTTAACGCTGATGATCTGTCCCTCCCTCCGAGTGTTGAGGTGTAAGTCCAGCCCTCTCTGCTGGCCTCTGACACCTGCGCCGTAGCCACCAGGCACCAAGCACTCCCTTCCTTCTCTGCCACAGGAACCCTCTTTCCTCTCTGTTCTACTGTTCAGCAAAAAGAGCAACACCCCAAATGGCCACATCTCCTTGTGACACAGCCAGACGCCTGGATGATGACAATTGGTCATCAGAATGCAAAATCTTCACTTTGGCACTCATGACACTCTCTGTTTGCCCTCCGCCACGCGGGCCACACCATGTTTCCCAGGGTTCTTCGGACAGACCTTGAACTTTCTTGTTTCTTCACCATTTCTTAAACTGGGGACTTTAAAATCGTCAGGGAAAAATTCCATTAGCTTTTGTTTGTCCCATAAACTATTCTAAGGCCCCGCCCCTCAACCTGACGCATGTCTGCTCACTCCAATCTTGTCCACCAGCCAAACTTTCTGTCAACATGCCCACCACAGCCACCTGCCACAGCCTGCGCACGTCCCCGTGCCAGCACTCGCCATCCACACAACTGAAAGTGAGTCTGCTGGGGAAGCCTGATCACTGCCTGCCTATAAATCCTGGCTCCAAGGGTGACCCTGGGCAAGTGACTTCACCTCCTGCGCCTCAGTTTCCTCAGCTCTAATATGGGGATGCGAACAGTGCCTCCTTCTAGGGCAGTTCTGATGGCTGAGGCAACCCTCATCTCCCCATGGCTGCCCATGGCTGTCCATCACTCACTCGCGGAGCCTGCGCTGTGCGTTTGGGTTAGCCTACAGTACGTTTACACCTGAATTCTTCAGTTGGACTTTCCGCTTCGGCAAGGCAGAACCTTGAACACTAGATCAGCGTGGTTCTCAACCTTCTTAATGCTGCAACCCTTTAATACAGTTCCTCATGTTGTGGTGACCCACCCCAAATCATAACATGATTTTTGTTGAGACTTCATCACTGTCATTTTGCTACTGTGATGAATGGGGCGACCCCTGAGGAAGGGTCATTTGACCTCCAAAGGGGTCATAACCCACAGGCTGAGGACCACTGCATAGGCAGTAGTCACCTTCAGTCTGATCTAGAGCTAGGGAAGTTAAAAAAAAAATCGATGATAAATGCAGACTAGTTCTTGCTCTGCACTGATGAAATTCGACTGCATTTCAAAACACCCAATCAATCTCTAGAGTAACCACTCACAAGGACAGGTAAAGACTAACAACTGACCACAGCTTCAATGCGGGACAATTCTCAAGGCGCAGAGACAAGACTCCGGCCCCAGAGAAACAGGGGTCACCACGGCCAGGAGAGCGAGACGCTCGGTTTCCTTCTACTCTTACCTTGTCGGACGCCCGTTTCGATCCTAGTGGCCAGGTCTGCTGGAGGCGTGGAGAGATGCACTAACGGCCCGGCCCCTGGCATGAAGTCATTGCTCGGGTCTTCGGCGTAGATTCTAGCTTCAAAGGCATGGCCCCGCAGAGCGATTTCTTCCTGCTTCAAGGGAATCTTCTCTCCTGCGGCAACCTGGGGAAGAGGAGAGGATGTGCTCGGTGAGGGACCGCACTTCACAGCAGCTATGCAGCTGAGCCAATCAAGGTGCCGGCCTCGTTCCATGGTAAACAGACATGGGGGTTGAACATGTGTCACAGGAACGTGACATTTGCTCTCCCTACCTGGGTATTAGGCCAAGACAAGAATGGGTTAAAAACAACGAGATGCCGCCTGGGACTAGCTGGGTAATTCCCAAGGGGGGGTTCTGGGCTTTTTAAATGGAGAAAACAGGCACACCGATGACTAGCTCATGAAGAAGAATTGGTTGAACCTGGTATAATCAAGGCCAAGCTGTGCTACTGGCCATAAAGGCTCGGCTTCCATCAGAAACATCAGTGCTCCATTTCCAAATCAATCTTTTGATCGTAAATTATCAGCTGCGGCGGCTTCAGCTGCCCCATCTCCCGTCCTGAGTCAGTCAGCGGGCAAGTGAACAGAACCGAGAGGTGGGCCTGGCAGATGCCCAGTGTTCCCACTAGGGCACAGCACCAGACAGTCGGATGGATGAGCACCAGTATGGTTTCTTTCTTTCTTTTTTCTGCACCACTGCCCTGGTGGGAGTAGGAGGCCCAGCCTTGCTCCTGGAGAGCTGCTGCTGGATTTGAGCTGCCCACCCTGTAGGCGGCAGCCCCGTACACAACCACTGCACCACCGGGGCTCAGCTCAAGCATCGTTTTTGTCTATGGTGCCTACGCACAAAAGTTGGCTACAGGTACCAAGAAGACAATGCTCGCCTTTCAAAAAGGTGACTGGAGGGCACATTGTCTCTCTCCTTTTAAGTCTCCTCTGCAGTCATTCTCTAAGAGGAGAAAATTTCAATTTGCCATAGCAATAAAGATACAGAAAAACACAAGAAGACAAAAACAACAAAATAAAAAACCTGTGTAACTTACACGTGGCACCGAGCTCCAAGAGGAGCAAGAAACAGAGTCAGGGTCTCCTCCCTTGGAATTTGCGAGAACCGCAGCAGCTGTGAGTGGTCAAGGGACTCCATTGCAGGCCTTTGTGGCCTGGGGTATTCAATCAAGAGACTCTGCTGCCACGTGGCCTCAGTTTACATTGTCTCTCTGGCTACTCTGTGCCCCGGGCAAACTTGTCTTACAGACAGGCGCCTGGCCTACAGTAAGCACTACCTAAGAGCCCCAGTGGTGCTGTTGGGTTGGACCTGCACACTACAAGATCACCAGCCCCTCTGCGGGGTAACGGTCAGGCTAGCTGCTCCCTCTGGTCAAGATTTGCAGCCTCAAAAATGCTATACAGGGTGCCGATGATCCGGTATCCACTCAGTGGCAGTGAGTGTGGGGAATACTCACTAGTCATTTTTCCCTATCTTCTACCGTGAAACACTCGAATGCTTTTCTTAAAGGAATCGACTTGCTTAAATATAAAACAAGAAACATATGCCCACATTCCAACCTGTAATTTTATTTATAGCGAGTTAGTTCTTTGTCGATTTGGCTTTTTGGTGTGCGTCTAGTTCAGTGACCAGACGTCCTGCTTTTTAACAATTTAACAACATCCCCTGGCGTTTTAAAATGAATATATTACAATATTATTTTTGCATTTTATGAACATTAAAAAAATTTTTTTTTAATTTTTAATTTTGGGGCATCACTGCCCTCAGGTGGTCATGGGAGCTACCCAGAGCTGCTCCTGAGAGCCGCCGCTGGATTTGAACTGCCAAGCCCGTGGGCCGCAGTCCGACACTCAATCACTTATCCCACCGGGGCTCAGCCGTGAACATTTTTGTTGCTCCATATTGACCAAATTTTTAATCAAGGAATCCCCCCACCCCCACCCCCCGCCACCATGTCTCTCTGGGTCCTTGGAGGTCCCTGCATCTGTGTTCTCCTCAGCTTAAAAACTGACTAACCCACTGCCACCCTAGAGGTCAGAGTGGAACTGCACCAGATTTCCAAGGCTGTAGAGCAGCGGTTCTCAACTTGTGGGTCACGACCCCTTTGGAGGTTGAGCGACTCTTTCACAGGGGGTGCCCAGTTCCTAACAGTAGCAAACTTAATTATGAAGTCGCAATGAAAATAATTTTATGGTGGGGGGACAGGGGGAGGTCACCACAACAGGAGGATCTGTATCACAGGGTCACAGCATTAGGAAGTTACATTGCTTTTTCTCACAGAGCGGCTGGTGAGTTCAAACCTGCTACCCTTTGAATCGCAGCAAATAGCTTTTAACTACTGAGCTACCAGGGCTCCAGTTCTTTCAAGGGTAGACTTGGACTCTTTGGAGCCCACAGACCTTCTCACTGTCACTGGGTTCACCTGGACCCTGCTAACGGCCTGCAGCTGCAGTCTATCTCCTGGACCCTCACCCAGAAAAACCTTGGAGCATGACGACAGGGCCTGGGGCTGGAGCTGGTGGCACACCGCAGTAACAATTGGGTCTGGGCCCCTGTGGCGTAGTGGTAGTGCGCGGGACTGCGGCCCACTGGGACGGAGGTTCAATTCCAGCAGTGGGGCTGGGCCTCCTACTCCCACCACCGGAGAGCAGTGATGCCCAAAAAACAAAACAAAAAACAATCAAAAAACAAACAAACAAACAAGTATTCTAGGTCTCCCTCTGCATGGAAGCTGGATGCCACAGTGCCTTGAACGCTATAAACTGTGTCCACTAGCACCCTCTGATCTCTAGAATCCCTCTGCCAAAAAAACACCGAAAACCAGATTCATTGCCATTTGTAGTTTCTGAGACTCTTTTGCAAGGGTCCGCAAACTATGGCCCTCGGGCCACGTGTGGCCCACCAAGGTCATTTATCCGGCCCACCAGGTGTTTTTGCTGCCACTGCCTGCCTGCTTAGCAGCCGACTCATCCCAGGCCTGTAGTGAATTTACTCATGGTTGTGTGTGTGTTTAACTATAGTCCGGCCCTCCAACAGTCTGAGGGACAGTGAACTGGCCCCTGTTTAAAAAGCTTGAGGATGCCTGCTTTACAGGAATAGAATACCTCCCTTTTTCCCTTGCAGCTACTGGTGGTTTTGAACTGCTGGTTCTATGGTTCACAGACGGACACAGCCACTATGCTCAACGTTAGGTTTGCTGCCAGGAGTCACTGTGTTGGTCTTTGCTTTGGACACAGAAGCACAGCTTTTGCCTAAATAAAGTTCCGTTTTACCTGAGGCATAGACACCTTCCGTTTTCAGCAGAGCCGTGTGCTCAGCAGAGCCGTGTGCTCCCTCAGGTTCGGGGGAGCCTGGGTAGAGAGCCAGCAGAAATGGCCCTGGACCCCAGCCTTCCAGACCTATTTGCTGTTTAGAAGTCCTGTTCCCAGCAGACCTCCACAGGCTCCAATATGGCGGGAAAGGGCAAAGTTGTTGTTTTCTTCCTTAAATAAAAAAGTGGCCTCCTCTTTCTGGAAGGAGCCCTGGTGGCACAACCGCTAAGCACTCAGCTGTTAAGCCAAGCGTGGTAATTTGGAGGCTGTTAGCCACTGGCTTCCATAGAGGTGACAGTCTTGGAACTCCTTTGGGCAGTTAGTTCTGTTCCGCCCCCAGGGTCACCATGAGTCAGAACTGTTTCAAGTGCCCGCTCTCTGGGGAGATTTCTAATTTTGTGGGTTTCAGAAGTAAATTCCCTGTTTCCCTTATCATCCAAATGCTTATGGTTTCCTTGGCCCTTAAATGCCTTTCATCTTCCTCGATGTCGACGTTCTGCACCCTTCTGATTATAACTTGAAAAATAAAACAAATAAAGCAAGACCCCAAACCCCATCCCTTCCTGGAATTCAGGAAATAAGCATTCTTGCAATGGCTTTCCAGTGCACTCAGACTTTTCCTGACTGAACACGTCTGGCTTGTTGTGCCTGTAATTCATTAGCTCCCAAGCCTATCTTGAGAGGCTCAGAAGAATCTTCTGGCTCAATTAAAACCACCCACCACCCCCAGGGAGCCAGCAACAGGAAATCCGGAGTCACCCACAGAAGTTCTGCAATCATCACCACAACCAATTTTAGGCAAAAATGTCAAGAACGCAAGGTCTTCCACACAATAACATGGAATATGCTTTGTGGAAATCTGATTTAGCCCAGTGCTCCTCAAACTATCTAAAGAAAAAGTTGTTGATTATACTTTGTGAAACACACTGAGATAATGAAAGTTTATTGTGCCAACCTGGCCGATAAACACAGGTGGGATTATTTGAAGGGTGGAGAGATAAACGGTTCGGTGAGCCTCGACTTTCTGTTTCTCGGATCTCTTGTTCTCTGATGGTCAGTTGAGAGTGTAGCTGCCTGAACCAGTTCCCTGCTTCAGTTGGCAAGACTCACGTCCTGCGGGACATCCCTGAGGAGAAGCTACATGGACCTACCCTGATGTAGCCGTGGGTGCTGGAGCAGCCGTGTGGAGACCCCTGCCAGTGCTGAAATGGTTACATGCTCACTGATTGGGCTCTTCTTTTGCAGTCATCGTCATTGTGTGTGTTTTGTGAGATTGGGGAGGACTTTGTAGATCAGTGTCAGACATATGGACTAATGTTGGAATTATGGGCTTGGACAGCCCTGGGGCGGGGTGTTTTCTTAATGTTTATCTACCCTTTATATAAAACTCTTTCTTATATAAATATGATTTTCTTTTTTATTTAAAAAAATTTTTTTTAAGGCATCACTGCCCTCTGGTGGTGGAAGTCGGAGGCCCAGTCTTTGCTCCTCTGGAGCTGCTGCTGGAATTGAACCTCCATCCCAGTGGGCTGCACAATCACAATGCCACCGGGGCTCAGCCCTTACATATGATTTTCTGTGGATTTATTTCTCTGGCCACCTAGAATAACACACACACCAAGCATGCCATAGCAATATCAAGATGCTTTAAAAGTTTCTAACTATGTACTTTGAATATCTATATTTATTTTATCATGAGCTAGTAACAGGGTTGTGGATCGACATTGGTATGCTGATCCACTGCTGGTCTTGACCTTCATTTGGCTCTTAATACTTAATGTGTGTGTGTTTTTTAAAAGTACACCGTGTATTCTTTCCATCTCCTTTTGAGGCCTTCTACCAACCGTGTGCCCAGAATAATTTCTGTTAAAATCCCTTCCTCTGTTCTTGGATTTGGTCAGTCACAAACCTTGGACCACACAGACTGGTGCCTTCGGCTGTGTGGACTTAGCTGACACTTCACTTCGACGGCTTCTTGTTTTAAGATAAACTTTGAAGACCCTGTACACTATTCTTTCTGGCAGCTGGGCATCATCTGGTGTTTTCATCACAGTGCTTCAGCACTGAGAGCTTGAGGGATCCTTACATGCGGGTACGTATCCCACAGTGCTATGTCGTCAGAACTGATTATTCTCCAGTTCAATGTGTATCTCCAATCACCTTGATGAGCAATTGTCCTGCCTCAACTATCTCATGATGGATTCAGGTGGCCTCACATTGAACGTGTGACTTGGCCAAAAAACAAAACTGTCGTGATGGGGTTCTGAGTCGGCCTCACAGCCTCCCGGTGGCAGTTTACCCCCTGCCTCAGGGAAAGGGTGGATGAGGTAACAGATGAGGAACTTTGCAGTGGATTTTTGTCCTCCTCCTTGTTGGAAATGGTGTGTTGTTTTAAGAGGCCATAAACAAGTGTATTTTCAAGACTGATCAATCATAGGTATAAAAAAAGAAAAGTCTCCTCTCACCCTGAGCTGCCACTCCACCAAGTCAGTCCCTGTGACCATTTCAGTCACAGGGTGTTCCACTTGTAGCCTGGTGTTCATCTCCATGAAGTAGAAGTTGTGCTTTGCGTCCATAATAAACTCCACAGTTCCTGAAAGATAAAATATACAGGCCCCATTATCATTGGTCTCTAATCAGTCGCCAATCAAAACCACCCAGGGCCTATGACATCCAAGCTTCCCTGCCGCCTTCATTCAATGCCAAACACGTTGCATCTCAGAAACATCTCACATATTGCAGCACAGGATTCTCAGCCCAAAATAGGATGTACAAAAAAAAAAAAAAAAGACGTACATGAAATTTAGCAACAGAAAAGTCTATTTGAGGTTTTGAGCAAATGGCAAGTCCTGCTTATGAATCAGGTTCAGCTGTCACAGAAGTGAGAAGGTGTCCGTGCTGGGTGACTGCTTCAAGGTTCCAAGGCCCCCCAGGGCCTCACATCCTCACAGGTGCAGGCATCTTAGCTCACCCCCTGGCCCCACTGTGTGTGCTTTCGTTAGTTCCCGAATAATTAAAGTGACCAGACGTCCCCCTTTTGGTAGGACAGTCCTGATTTTAAACAAATTTTCCCTGTCTTGCGGCGTTTTAAAAAAGTCCTGCTTTTTGGAAAGAATGCACAATGAGCTAAGGAATGGCAGAACGGGAAGGGAATATACCCCCTCTATCTCTCCCCACCCCCCCATTCCCCTGCCCTGGTCAATGGTGTCACGCTTTACCAGTGTTAAAATCTGGTCACTTTACTAATAAGTGCTTGGGTGGGTTTCAGACTGGGCTGCTCATCAAAATGTCCGAAGTTCTAAATCACTAGCTGCTCTGTGGGAAAAAGATGAGGCTTTGGACTCCCATAAAGAGCCCCCGTCTTGGAAACCCCCAGGGGCAGTTCGCCCTGTCCGATAGGGTCACTGTGTAGGACTCGGCTCAACAGCAGTGTGCCTTGACACCTTACAGAACCTGGTGGAAATGTGGGTGAACCACAAGGTTGGTGGTTCTAGCCTACCAGCTGCTGCTGTGTGTGAGCAAGCGGAGGTTGTGTGTACCAGTCTCAGAGGGTTTATCTGGACTCATATATTGGAAGTAACACGAAGGTATGTTTTTGTCTTTAAATTTATGCTAATATTTTATCTATTAGCATTCTCTAAGGCACTAGGAAAACTTCTCTCAGGTTGATTAAGATATAACTTAAGTCAAAGAAATGAAGCCATTTTAAGGGCTGTTGTGAGGTGCTCTGCTGCATGGAGACCTTGTGTACGACAGAACGAAACCCCTCCCTGTGCTGCGCTGAGACCTCCTCACTACTCTGAGGGTTGAGCTCACTGCAACAGTCACTGTGTTCATTGATCTTTGTGCCTGCCCCTCTACCAAACATGACGTCCTTCTCCAGGGGTCCAGGCCAGGGAACAGTCTCACCAGCTGTGCCACCAGGAACATGCTGGCTGTATTTCTTCAAAGACGGCGTTGTTTGTCCTTGTGGTAGTCCCTGGTACCTTCCGTATTCTCCATCAGCACTATAATTCATGTTCAAGGACTCTCTTTGGTTTTCTTTATCTAATATCCAACTTTCACATGCATAGGAAATAACGAAAAAGTCCATAGCTTGAGTCAGACACATCACAGCGCTCACAGAAACAGCCTTGCCTTTCAACACTTGGAAGAGGTCTTGTGCAGGAAATGTATCCAACGCAATGATCTTGACTGCTGCTTCTAAGACAAAATCCTGGACAACTTCAATCTTTTCTCCATTTATCATAATGCTACTCATTGGTTCCGTTGTGAGGATTTGTCTTCTTCACATTGAATTGTGTATAATCCATACTGAAAGCTGCAATTCTTGAACTTCATTAGAAAAAGCTTCAAATTCTCCTTTTCAGCAAGTAAGTTGTGTCATCTGTATATCACAGGTTGTTGATAAGCCTTCTTCCAATACTAAGACTAAATTGTTCTCCACATAACCACGTTTCAGCATACAGATGAAATACATATGGTGTAAAGATACAATCCTGACTGATGCCTCTCCTGATTTTAAACCGTGCGGTAGATTCCCGCGTTCTGTTTGCACATTTGTTTCTTGGTGCACGTACAGGTTCTGCAGGAGCACAATGAGGTGTTCTGGAATTGCCATTTTCTCACGGGCATCAATTGTTAGATCCCACCTAGTCAAACACCTTTGCATAGTCAGCAAGACACAAATAAACATCTTTCTTGTATTCACTGCTTTCAGTCAAGACCCATCTGACAGCAAGGATATCCCCTGTTCCATGCCCTCTTCTGAATACTGCTTGAGCTTCTGGTAGATCCCTGACAATGTGCTGCTGCAACCTTTGTTCAATTATCTTCAGCAAAATTTTATTTGCATGTGTTATTATTAAAGGGATTGTTCTATAATTCGAGCATTCTGTTGGGTCGCAATTCTTTGGAATGGATACAAACACAGATCACTTCCTGTCAGCTGACCAAGTAGCTGTCTTCCAAATTTCCTGGTGTAGATGGGCTAGTGCTTCCAGTGCTTGATGCCTTGTTGAAACATTTCAATGGGTAGTCCATCGATTCCCGGAGCCTTGTTTTGGGCTAAGACTTTCAGTATAGCTTAGACATCTTCCTTCAGTGTCACTGGTTCATGTTAATGTGCTAAGCTGTGGCAACAAACAGTAGACAGTCAAGTGACCACTGCCACAGTCAATACATGGAATGTATCCATCATCCAAATAGATCCTTGTTCCCCTTTATAGTCAGTCTTTTCCCCTAGAATAAAGTAACCAGATGTTAAGTGGGACACCATTGACCAGGGGTGGGGGGGTGGGGGGGTGGGTATTCTTGATTAAAAATTTGGCCTATATGGAGCAACAAAAATTTTCATAGAATGCAAAAATAGTATTGTAATACATTTATCTTAATTTTAAAATACCACCGGATGTTAAATTGTCAAAAAGCGGGACATCTGGTCACCTTATCCTAGAAACTTGGTCCCAAGCTTCATGTCACTTTAATTTTGTTATTTTTAGATTTTCATTCACATGAAGTCATATACCATAGAGTATTTACATTTTTTCCCACTGAGCTTAAAGTCCATTCCATATATGTTTTTCAGTATGTTTTGCAAATTGTGGGTCACAACCTACTAGTGGATCATATAAATCAACTTGGTGATTTCGTAGTAACAATGAAATATGCAATTTTCCTCTAGTTCTCAAATGCTTCGTCCTACCCACTATCATGATCCCAATTCTGCTTGCCAAATCCAGCTAGACCAGGGGATGGACACTGAAGTCGGAAACATGGGGAATTCAGGATAGATGATCCCTTCAGGATCAGTGGTGGGAGTGGTGATACCAGGAGGGTGAAGGGATGGTGGAATAGAAGGGGGGGAAACAATTTCAGGGATCTACATATAGACTCCTCTATGGAGTACGGACAGTGGGGAAGTAAGTGATGGGATACATCGGACAGTTATGATGTGAAAAGTAATAATAATTTGTAAATTATTACGGGTGCATGGGGGAGTGGGGAGGGCGGGAAACATGGGGAGCTGGTACTGGGGGTCTAAGTGGAGGGAGGATGTTTTGAGAGTGATGATGGCAACAAGTGTGCAAAGGTGGTCTGCATACAAATGACATATGTATTGATCATGATGGGAGTTGTATGAGCCCCCAATAAAATGATTTATTAAAAATAAATAAATAAAAAGTAAAAGGAAATAGGAAATACCAAAAAGCTTCGTACATAACTAGGGTAAATACTGTTCAATGTCAAATAGGTGGAGACTTTAAAAAGTTTGTGGGAAAATTCCAGTATCTTTCCACTGTTTTCCACAACCCCCTGAAGGCCTGTCTTTAGAGATTAAGCACACACTTATATGTACATACTTGGTCTCGATTGGAAATGTAATTTTTACTGTGGATCTCATCAAATGTTTAGAACAATGGATATAAATACTCCATGTGGCTCTGGTTTTCCGAGAAACCATGGAATTTCTGTTTCTTCTCGTCTTTTAAAAACAAATGGTAACATACCTGCACCCACGTAATTTACAGCCTTTGCAGCTCGGACTGCAGCTTCCCCAAGCTTCCTTCTGACTTCAGGTTCAATTCCAGGCTGTGAAATATATGTTTGAAATAAATCTCCATGAGTGCCTTGCCATTCTAGAAATTTCTGTGAACATCAAACATTGTATTTCTCTAGATCAAGTACTGCATTAAAAAGATAATAGAGTTAGGAAGCTATTGTGAGGTATTTCACCCTTACACCACAGTTTAACCGTCACTAGGCCCAAGCATCAGGAGGCCTGGTGGTGCCCTGACTGTGTGCTTGGCGGTCGGCTGAGAAATCGCTGGACTTTCTGGAGAGCTGCTTTCATAGGACACCAGACCAGAAAAGCTCAGGGGCAGGCGCACTTTCCTGAGGGCTGCTCTGAGCTGAAACCCACCTGAGGATCCCTAACAACAACCACAACACACCAACGCTTCCTGGTTCTGCTGGCACTTTCCAAAAATTACAGAAATTATACATTCAAATGACATGTCTTCATCCCTCGTTCCTACATAACAGCTTTCATGACTGCATGTCTGTTTGAACTTACATATACTGACACGACATTTCCAATGGCCCCCTTAGTTTCAGATGGAGAGTGATTGGGATTGGGTAGGTGCTTAGGGATGTTCGTAGCACAAAGGGAACCTTGAGATTCTAAGCTAATGTGTTCATTTAAAACAAAGTATGCCCATAAATAAAGAAATCTTTTAGCATTTTCAAAATGCAGCGTGATGGGTGTAAGTGTATATGTATATCCACGAATAGAAATACCTGTGTTCGTTGTTTTTTTTACTTTAGCAAGGACTGCTTGAAAATAAACTTTTATTTAAAATTTTAAAAATCACTTTATTGTATGTAATTCATATAGCTCACACAAATCAACAGTTCAATCATATTAAAAAGAGCTGCGCGATCATTCACAGCATCGACTTCAGGCGGTACTACGCTGGGCTCCAAAGAGTTCGTAGATAAATGGAATTGTACAATAATGGAACTCTTCCCCAAACTTTTGGAAGCTCCCCTGTGTATTATGCAACAAGTTAACATTTGAATGTGAGGATAACGCGCTCACTAGCTTTCTGACCTTTGGGAAGCAAACACTGACACAAGCCATAGGCCCAGAGCAGCGGCAGGCTGCAAAGAAAGCACAGTGCAGGGGCAGCTTGTGGTAAACTGAGGGACTGGATGAGAAGGTACTAAATTCTCTGCTAAATCATCCATGCTCATAATGAGGGGTCTGGAAAGCTGACTCTGAGGGGCGAAGATTCACAGTTTATGAGATAGAAATAAATCTTAACATATATTCTCATGAGTGGACACGGTCCCGCCAATAACCCCCATACCAGAACCATCTAAGATGAAGCATTTGTGTGGCTCCTTCATAATGTCTAAGGGTTATCTGTAGTTAAAAGTCACCAACTCCTGGGGGAGTTGAAGGGGGGCTTGAAGTCAACCAGTACCGGGGCAAGACAAAGACTCACCTCATTGCTGGTTTATTATGCTCTCCACTTATTACCTACTAACCATGTCACGTGTTAGCTGTACGACATGCATGCCTTATGAAAGATCTGTAAACCCCATTAGATATACCCACTGGAAAATACATTCTTGCTCTCAGTCCTGGCATGGGACGAGGCGCCCGTGCCCCGCTGTCTGTCTGTCTTTAATATTTTCCACAATCGCAAAGTCGAGGCCCCCCTCCCCCTGGCAACAAGTCATCCTAGGAATTAGCCCCACCCAGAGATCAACATAAACCAAGCAAGTTGGCAGCACAAGAGGTATAAACAATTACAACAGACCCCTGAAAGCTGGAAACTGTGGAAGGTGGAAATCTGTCAGAAAAGAAAAACTCAAAGATGTTCCACTGTGTGGCGGTCATGTGCTTATGTTAATTTTATGACTGAGATGTAGGGGTGGAGTCTAGCCTGTTAATCTGGAGATAGCCATTGAGTAGCCAATGAGGCCTCTATGTGGGCATGGCTTTCTTCTGAGACTTCTGGGAAATCTTGCAATATTTCCCTCGTGAAGATGAGAAGCTGTCTTCCCCAGTTGTTGGGAGTTAGTCTCGGAGACAATGAATCACAAAAAAGACAAGCTGGCAGCATCCGAGAAGCTGGAGGAACTGACGGAGAGACTACACGGCTTTGCCCTGATGGAGCCAGACCTCTGAAGCTGGAGCGACATGCTCTTGATGGACCCTGAGCCCTGGAAGCAAGGCGCCATGGGGAGACCCCTGCCAGCGCCAGGACTCTGCACCCACTGACCTGTGACTTCGTGAGCCGGAAGGAGACTTTATAGACTGATTTCGGGCATATGGGTTAATATCGGACTTAAGACTTTGTACTGGACTGGATTGGGATGCCTTCTCAGTCAGTCAGTGATTGACACATATATCAATATGTGTGTCTATGAAATTTGTTCCTCTAGTCTGCCTGGACTAACTCACACTGTAAGAGAGTGATAGAAAAATACTAAGACTGTCCCCTGTCAAGGTCAGAAAACTTTCAGGGCCCAGAAAAAACATGCTGTCCTGATAAGCTCTAGTGCCCCCCACCCCCGCCTCCACATTCCGAGCCAGAGCAACCCTTCTATCCATAAAGTCTAGGGCAAAAACATCGGGAAAAAGTTGAGAATTATTTAGAAAAGCAGCCCACTCCATTCCCCAAATATTTTAGTTAAGTATAATTTATAATTGGCATTGATGTCTATCTCACCATCCCCGCCACTCACGCCATTAGATACATGGGGCAGAGTGGACTTTCCCCAACTCCATCTAGAAAGAACCTGGCCTTGTTATGCCCTCTGCCAAGCAGTCTGAAGTAGGGCTTCACCCCTAACATTACCACTGGGAAGTGGTTATCCCATAGGAGGGGTGAGGGGGTGAGAAACACCAGTCCCAGAGACTGCTGATAGGAAAGGCAGTGACTGAGGTTAACACTTGAAAGACGCTTACACGTTTCTTGACAAGGTCCTTACCCCGGGGGCCTCTTCGATGATCTTCTGGTGTCTCCTCTGAACACTGCAGTCTCTCTCGAATAAGTACACAGCATTGCCATGGTGGTCGCCGAACACCTGGACCTCCACGTGCCTATTTCACAGCAAGCACACAGGCTCATGGGGTTGATCAAGGACGGCCAAGAAAAAGCCCACCTGTGGGGCAAAGAGACCAATTCGCCTCCACTGTTAGGAGGTTGAAAATTTAAGATTCGATGGTCATACGTGAAAGTAGAGGTTACAGATTTAGGTACAGAATTAGGGTTACACTTATAAAAAAAACTCAATGAGAAAATTTCCATCAGGGCATAAACTAGGAAAAAAAAACTCTGAACCAGAACAAAGTACAGATTTCATCATTTTAGGGAAGAAATTATATTTTTTAAAGCACAAGGTACCAAATGAAAATCACCTAAATTTACATTATTTAAATTTACACACACACACACACACACACGCACGCACACATGCACACATATATCCTTTAAGTTCTCCCACCCCCACCCCGGCATCAATAAATGTGTCTATGTTAAAATAGAGCATTAAGGTTAGTTTTACTAAAATTTTGTCATTTGCTTTTTAAATCTTGATTTCTTCTGTTGTTGTGTTAGTTGCTGTGAGACTATCCACAGCAAACCACATGGTGCAGTTTCTTCAGGAACAACTGAGTAACACTGGTTACTCTTCCTTGAGCTGTCTTCTTCTTTTTTAAGCTCTTCCTCCCTCATGAACACAAACTCACTGTCCCACTGAGGATCCCAGCTAATCTTTCGTTAACCTGTCTAAAAAAGTCCATTCAAGACCCAAGCTACGTTGAGAAACAATGGCTCCATCTTCTGATGCTGGTGTTCTAGCGGCAATATCTTTGAACTTACCCTTGCATATCACTATCATGGGGCCACTGAGGCATGGACAGAAAAGACTGAAGGATGGAACATCATTTCCAGTTCTCATGGATTGCTTTTACATGATGTGTCTCACCCTGACCTTATACTCTCTCTAAATTATCGGGTGGGACTATACAAATAAGCTGTTTATGGCTCTCCAAGGGGGTTGGCCAGTTTGCTAATAATGCAGATAATGTGCATTAAGACGTGACACTCCTGGGTGAGACCATGTAAATAAGATGTACGGAACCTTATCGAGGGGCTTGGTTAGTTTTGCCCATCCTTCCAGGCCTCACTACTGTGAAGAAAGTAGGGCTGGACGTGGGGCATGCCCTTTGGAATCAGGGTCCTTGTGCTTAGAACCTCCTAAACCCAGGAGACAATTGTAACACCAGACAAGGCAGGAGATGGCAAATGCAGCCGCCGCCTGGCAGAGAAATGTTGGCAGCAGAGGTAGCAGGGAAGACCAGGAGCCTGGTGTCAGAGGGAGCGGTGAGCTTTCCAGCCCACCGAGGGGCGCGGTGACAATGGACGTGCTGACCCACGTGGTGAGATTGCTGACAGCCTTCGGGCTGAGGCTTTCTGTTGGAGCGGGATGCCTCTGGGCACTTACTGGCTGAGCTAAAGAGTTTTGTAACACTTGCAAGGCAGGGGAGGGTCAGAGAGGCCTGCCTGGGACGTGGCTGAGAAGAAACTGTCTTGAGTAAAGAACTACATCCCTGAGTCATTCCCGATCTCAAGCTGGCACCTCCTTAACGACCCCCTGAATTGTGAGTTCTGTGTGGCCCCTGCGCTAGCTCAATGATCGAATCCAGCAAGAAGGTGGGAGGAAAGGCTGGAATCTGAGTTGGTGGAAAGATTGGAGCAAGAAGGTTATGTCTGACCTCTGCCTCACAGGAATCAGTCAGCCTTGAGTAGATGCTGCCCCTGATCCAGATGCTAATTTGACCTTGAAGTTAGATGAGGAGCCCCAACTTTCAACACCACTTTACGTGATTATTTAGCTGAGGAGCACGGAATGTCTGCCTTCAGCCTTGTGCTCTTTTAATAGTTATCTGTCTGGATTCAAATTGTCAACAGTCACTCCAAAGATGATAGGAACCGTAGGGGGCCGTGAATTTATGCTACTGGGGGGTGGGTGGGAGGGTGAGTGGGTGGTGGTGGATGGACTCCGCAAAGGAGAGTGAGAATGCAAACGGAGACCGCGATCGGTGACACGAGCCTGTACCCGCACCTGCAGACACTCAGGCGGGAGTATGTTCAATATGGAAAAAGGAAGACTAAGGTAGCATTTACGCCCCAGAAAAAGGTCTGTGTTGTAATATCACAAAACAAGTGACCAGATGTCCCCCTTTTGGTGGGATAGTCCTTGTTTTAAACAATTTTCCTCACGTCCCACGGCGCTTTAAAAAAGTCCCAAATATTGGAAAGAATGCACGACAAGCTAGGGAACAGCAGGAGAACAGGAAGATACCCCTTCTATACCCCTCCCGGTCAACGGTGTCCCACTTTACCAATGTTAAAATCTGGTCACTTTATATCCCATTCGCGCCTCTACTGTGTACATATGTTTCTATTGGCACAGAGTACATCTGGATGAGGGAAAACCACACCTTACCTGGCGGCTAGTTAAGTCAGGGGATAAGACGGGGGATTTAGGAGCTAATCCACCATTACAATTCTATATAATATGTATGCATTTCCTTTCTCATTTAAACATTTCTCAGCTTTTCTTTAGAAAGTTCGGAGCTACCCGTGCACATATGTGCATGCGCACATACGCAGAGCTCATCTCACCTTGGCGTGTCCACAAACTTCTCAATCAGCACAGCATCGTCATTGAAAGACTTCTTAGCTTCTCTCCGGGCTGATTCTAACTGTTCTTGAAATTCGCTTTCCGATCTGACGATCCTCATGCCCTAAGAGTGGAAAGAGGGCTATGGCTACCGCACACAGGAGGCAACAAAGACCAGCGTGGAACGAATGGTCACCACGGACCCACAGGAACTTACTTTCCCTCCTCCTCCACGGACGGCTTTCACCATGACCGGGTAACCGATCCTCCTGGCGTGCTCTTTCAGGCACTGGTCGGACTGGTCCTCGCCGTGGTAGCCCTCGATCACAGGCACTCCGGCAGCAGCCATGATGGATTTGGAAGTGCTTTAGGATTAAGAGTGCGAGAGAGGTCAGTTCTGCAAGTTCTTTCATACAAGAGGAACGCAAGCACGGCATTTCTATCTAGCTTGGTCTATAAAATACTGTGGAAGTTAAAAAAAAATGCTATAAAAGAAAGGACTTCGTGGGAGAGAACACATATGAAAATCTCTATTCGTTTTCCTCAGTCTAGTTTTCTGTGAACTGGCTCAACCCACCTGGTGTATTTTCCCACCCCCAAACTGATGAGAAACACTGGTCAGTTTTTAAAAAGAAAACACTTACCAAGAAACTTTATCGTCTGTAACATAATGAGATTTCTCTATGTGGCAGATAAATAAACTTTTGATAATTAAAGGGTGCAGTTGGAACACCTATCATATATAAAACAACCCATTTCACTTGACTTTCAAAAAAAGGAATAACTCATACCTCTTTATACCCATGTCTCTAATTGCAGATGAAGGAGGGCCTATAAAAATAATTCCCTCTTGCTTACACAGCTCAGCAAATTCTGTGTTTTCTGAAAGAAAGCCATATCCTGGATGGATAGCCTAAAAGTGAGAGAAAACAGGACACACGTACTAGTGCAGAACTGGGAAAGGAATGATGCAGGAGAAGTCGTCGTCTTCTGGGTTGCCCCAGGTGGGGGTTAGGAACAGTGTGGTCTCCACCCAAAGGTGCTTCCAAAGAGAGAGCTGAAACCTACGGACTCAGACTCAAGTTCTGAAGCCAAAACTTTGCCAGAAGAATTGATTTCGACATAAAATCGTATTGCTATTAAGGTAGATTTCAGAGAATAGGATGGGGCTTCAGAGCATTTGTGGAAAATTTCCATTGTCTTTAAATCTCATTTTTTTTCCATATGATTTTTGGAGCCCCCTAATATTTGCAAGGAGGAGGAGAGGGTTTCAAAGTGGTAAGAGGGATTTGCTCACTCTGCCCCATGGAGAGCTTGCTGAGGCTTGACACGATGGTACCCCCAAATGGAATGAGCACACTAGCCCAATTAATACTTCTTTGATCATAAATCAGGTCCCCATTTGCCAAGCGCCTCCTCCCAGAATGTGACTGACAAGGAAGCCGAACGGCATCTGAACTGCGAACTGTGACGGAGAATGCTAAAGGCTGGGTGCTAAAGTCTGTATGTGCTCTAGGGATTGAAGACCCTCCCCCTCCCCCGACTCAGTGTTTTAACAACTTCGCTTAGTGCCTTTCTCATCCACAAAGAGAGAAATCAGTCCCTCTCAAGGTCAGCAAGCTACCGGAGGGTAGACACATAGATCACAACCTGGAAGGGAACAGAAGGGGCTGTAGCAGACAGAAGACAACAGAGGCAGGGAGATGTGGATGATGTAACCAAGGGTGAACTAACTCTTTCTATCTTCAGGAGCCCTGAGGGCACCCTTGTTTTCTAAAATCATAATTAAGTATGAATCATAATTATATCCAAGATGATGTAAAAAGAAGAAAGTTCGGCTAGCCCTACTTCCAGATGGTGTGTTTTATTACTGAGTTGTAGGAGTTGCTTATCTTCAATACATAAGTTTTTTTATCTAATATTCTTTTCTCCCAGTCTAGTTCTTCCCCATGTAGACTAGACTGAGACTGATGATGAATTAACCAGAAAATTTCAAAAGGTAGCTTGAGGTGACAAAATAAGGCATGATGATGAAATGTGTGACGATCAGCATTAGAAAACCCAAGAGAGAAGATGCATTGAGCACATCTCAAAATCAAAGAAACATTTCAAGCCCTGAGTTGCAATATTGAATGAGTCTAAGGGGAGTGATACAGAAAGCATCTGAGTGATACAGAAAGCATCAAGAGAAGATGGAAGAAATACATACCAAAAAGAACTGGTTGGAATTTAACAATTCCCAGAGGTAGAATATGGTCATTCAAAACAACACCATTGAAGGAAGAAATCCAAGCTGAAGGAATAAGTGAAAAACGAGGCCCCAGGAACGGATGGAGTACTAATTGAGATGATTCAATAAACTGATGCTGTGCTGGAAGAATTCATTCGTCTATGCCAGGAAATGTGGAAGACAGCTTGATGGAAGAGATGCATGTTTGTTGCCATTCCAAAGAAAGAAAGGTGACCCAATCCAACGCAAAAATGATCAAACAACTGCACACGCAAGTAAAATTTTGCTGAAGATAATTTTCGAATGGTTGCAGCAGCACATTGACAGAGAGTTGTCACAAAATCAGCATGGACTCAGAAGGATTTGGACCAGAGATTACCATTGTTGACTTCAGGTAGATTTTGGCTGAAAGCAGAGAACACCAGAAAGATGATTGTGTGTTATTGTCTATGCAAAGGCACTCAAGTGTGTGGATCCTGACAAACAAGGGTCACGGTGAGAGGAGTGGGAATTCCAGGATACTCACTGGACTCATACAAAAGGTAATACAGACCAACAAGCAGTGGTGGGACCAGAATAAGAGAATACTGCTTGGTTTAAAATCAGAAAAGGTGTGTGCTAGGATTGTATTCCTGTGCTGGATTCCATCTGCATCCTGACAAGCTGTACTCTAAGAACATGGCATCAGGATTGGAGGAATGGTTATAAACAACTTAAAAAAAATAAGTCATTTTATGGAGGTCTCTTACAGCTCTTATAACAATCTATCAGTGGTATCAAGCACATTTGTACATGTTGTCATCATTTTCAACATATTTGCTTTCCACCAGCTCCCTTCCTTCCCCACGCCTGTAAACCCTTGACAAATTTATATGTAAATTATTATTTACATATCTCACACCATTCTCTATCTCCTTTCACCCATGTTTCTGTTTCTCATCCCCCTAGGTATGTGCGTGTTGTACATCATTCATTGCTATTGTTTCCCCCCTTTCTCTCTCCGTCCCTTCCCCCTACCTTTATGGTCTTGCTACTCCCATTACTATTTCAGAGGGGTTTATCTTGGTTTATCTTGGGTTCCTTGGTTCCAGAGCATTTATCTGTACCAATGTACATGCTCTGGTCCATCAGATCTGTAAGGGGTCATGATCGGGGAGGCATGAAAGAACGAGATCAATGTTGTGTGTTTCGTTGGTGCTACACTGCACCCTGGCTGACTCGTCTCTTCCTCGTGACCCTACTGTGAGGAGATGTCCCATTGTCTACAGATGGACTTTGGGTCTCGTTCTAACCCTGCCCATTCACATTGATCTGATTCTTTTGGGTCTTCTGATGCCTGATACCTGATCCCGTCCACACCTCATGATCACATAGGCTGGTGTGCTTCTTCATGTAGATTTTGTTGCTTCCCTGCTAGATGGCTGCTTGTTTAATGTCAAGCCTTTAAGACCCCAGATGGTTTATCTTGTGACAGCCAGGCACCCTCAGCTTTCTTCACATTTGTTTATGTAGCCATGTTGTCTTCAGTGATCGTGTAGGGAGGGTGAGCATTATAGAATGCCAGGTTATTAGAAAACCAAGTGTTCTTGTGTTGAGGGAGGATTTGAATAGAGGCCCAATGTCCATTTGCTACCTTAATACTAAACACATATGTACATAGACCTATATCCTTACCATTATATATTAATATATTTACATATATATGCCTATATTTATACCCCTATGTCTTTTGTCTCCTAGTTCTTTTGTTTCCTCTAATTCCTTTTACTTTTCTCCTATTCCTCTATCATGTTTGACCATTGGCTCTTAGTAATTCCTCTTAGCTACCCTGCACTTGATCAAACACCACCAGGCATTCTAAACCCTCCTCACCATTGATTTTAGATCTCTTGTTGTTCCCATGTCCCTGGGTTTGTTGGCTCCCCTCTTCCTTTCCCCTCACTCCTCCTCTCCCATGTCCCTATGGAACTGTCTGTCCCATTGTTTTCTCCCTGTAATTTTAAACAATCCTGCTTATCTTATATAAATAGTCGGAGGGGGGGGGAATCTAAAAATAGTTTCAGGTCTGTATGCTGACCCTTATGAATACTTTACAATTGAGTCTGAAGAGGTGTCAAGTCCAACATCGGAAGACTTCATGGAAAGTAATAAGAGAGCCCAGAGACTGGGAAAACATTTCAGCAATAACACAAGTTGTGATTTGCATATGACACAACTTTGATAGTGAAGATAAAGAGGACTTGAGGCCTATTGATGAGGGACAACCACTTCAGTATATATTAAACCTCAGTATAAAGGAAACGAAAATTTCATCTGGAAAATAAACATATGATAAACAGAGAAAAAACTGAAGTCACAGATTTCATTTTTTACTTGTATTCAGTCAATATTCATGGAAGCATCAGCCAAGAGATCAAATATATTTTGCATGGGGCAAATCTCCTATACAAGAGCCATTTAAAGTGCTAAAGAATGGAGATGTCACTTTTTGTTTTGTTTTGTTTTGGGGCATCACTGCCCTGGTGGGAGTGGGAAGCCCAGCCTTGCTCCTGCAGAACTGCTGCTGGATTTGAACCACCAAGCCCATGGGCCACAGTCCCGCACTCAACCACTACACCACTGGGGCTCAGGCCGAGATGTCACTTTTTAGACTAACGTGTTATTTTCATATGCATGTAACAGCTGGACAATGAATAAAGAAGCTGGGAGATGAATTAATATACTTGAATCATGGCAGTGGTGAGGAATAGTGAAAGTACCATGAACTGCCAGAAGGATAAACAAATCTGTCTTGGAAGAAATATTGTCAGAATACACCTTTGAAGCAAGGATGGCAAAATGTGGTCTCTTATACTAAGCATGAAAACAATTGTAAGGATGGTGCAGGACTTTTCCTTCTGCTATGAATTGGAGATGATTTGACAGCACCTAACATAATAGTTATAGGTCTATATATGTTGAGTTAATATATGTTTGTAAAGTGTAAAAGAGAAGCCTCTCAAGTGGAACAGTTATACACTTATATAAGTGTATATATATATAGTAGTTATATATATACTATATATATAGTATGTAGTAGTTAAGTTATACACTTAACTACTAACTCCAAGGTGAGCAGTTCAAACATACTAGTCCTTCAGTTGAACCAAATGCTGTCATAAAGATTCCTATTGCTCTAGAAACACAAAGGGGAAGTTCCAATTTGTTCTACTGGATCACTGGGAGTTAGGATTGACTTATTTGCAATGGGTTTGGTTTTTGTTTTCAAAGTATGTGTGGTAGTTACATAATCTGGTATCAATTGGGGACTTGAGAGAACTAAGAGTGAAGAGGTGAAGTCTAGTCTGTCAATTGGGTCATAGCCAATAAGGCCTCAGTGTGGGCATGGCCTTCTCCTAAGAATTCTGAGAAATCCTGTATTTTCCTCCTTGGAGGTGAGAGACACCCACTGAGAGACACTCAACTGACAAAACAGATTTCACTATGCTGATAGACCCTGAGCCCTGGAATTGGAGGGGCCACGTGGAGACCCCTGCCAGCACTGAGATGCTTCTACTGCCACTGGATCCAAAAGGATTTGCACCCATTGGCCTGTGATTTTCCTGCATTTGGCATCATAGCATGTGTTTCATGAGTCTGAAGAGGACTTTATAGAATGGTATTGGACATATGGGCTAATATTGGACTTAAGGAATCGATCTGGACTGGGCTGTTTTCTCAATATTCAATTGCTATGAGTTTCTAAGGATTTATTTCTCTAGTCTACCCAGACTAACATAGTATGAGAAAAGGGATCATCTTTTCATATATACCTAATTATACCAACACAATTTTCTTTCCTCACTTAACTACTTTGGCATCTTTGTTCAAATATAAGTTAATCAAGTATACATGAGTTTATTTTTAGGATTACTATGCTCTATTCATCTATATTTTTATCTTTATACCAACATGACACTACCTGAGTTACCGTAACTTCAAAATGAGTTTTGACATCAAAAGTATAAACTCTATCGATGTGTTAGTCTTTTCCAAATTGCTTTTGCTACATTAGTTCTTGGTTATTTTATGATCAGCTTGTCTATTTCTTCCAAAAAAAAAAAAACCCAACTTGCTAAGATATTGATAAAGACTACTAAATCTATAATTTGGAATTTCAATTTTCTACAAATTTCAATTTAGAAATCTTAACAAGATTTCCATCTTAACAAGACTATGTCTTCAAGTCAGCAGCACAATCTGGCTATTGATTTAGAACTCTGAATTTCTCTCAGCTGTGCTTTGGCATTTTCATGCACACAGCCCTAAATTTTTTGCTAACTAGATTTCTTAAGCACTTAATTTTGGTCAACATTATGGTGACTGTATTTACTGTATACACTTGTGTAAAAGTTGAGTTTTTCAGCACATTTTTAATGCAGTTTTGGGGGTAAAATTAGGTGCCTCAACTGATATTTGGGTCATGTTATACTCGATTATATATGGAATTTCCCTAATTTCATTTTCTGACAGTCCTTTTTAAGAGATACATAATTTGACAGAGCTCTTAGATGAACTTGATACACATATATTCTCTTTGTATAGCAGAAACGCTCTCTCCCTGAGAAAAGTGAAATCCAATGGCACTTTTTGGGGATAGTCTTAAGGAATCTTATTAATTTCCCTTAAGAAGAATAACTTAATACACTCAATCCAAGAAATTCTTGAACACTTAAAAGGATTGGATTAAAAGAAAACCACCACCACTACTACCACGTGGATCCTAAGCCCCCGGCCATCAGACGTGTGCAGGATTTCAGCTAAACATTCTCTCTGTCCAGGCACAGGAGGGTCAATCTGCTGAGACTGGTCCTTCCCCGCAGTACTGATGCATCTTCCACAACAAAAGCAGGAAACTGTGATCTCCTTCCTACCCTGAGATCTCTGCCCAGAGGACCCCTTCCACACACAAAATTTGTCTCTATCCACTAAGTACTTGTTCAGGCAAAGGCTTGGAGCCACGCAGCTGGTGTTTTAAGATGACAATTGGCTTTCCCTTCACGCGGAAGAGAGGCTTGCCCTTTCTAAAGCTGAGAGGATCAAAGCCAGATTCTTTGTAGTTCGTTGTACCAGGAATTTCCTCCCCACATGTGCCAGACTTAGAGTTTGGGGGAACCCCATGGACTGCCTGTATTTAGTGAAATAACTTGTCAGATGTGTGATGTCACTCGTCAGTGATTTTGAAACATGGGGAGTCAAAAGCCTCACATTCCTGGAGGCCAGGTTAAACAAACAAAGAAAAAAGGAGAGGGGGTGTCACTTTTACCAGGCAGGCAGCCTCAGGCGACAGCTCCATAAATGAGGGGCCATGGCCAAAGCAAACATTTTACCAAAATCTATATAATATACCTATAGTACAACTCACACATTGTACAGGCATAGAACTAACTCTGTGTGCTTGATTTTCATACCTTGACTACCCTCCGATCAACACACAGAGCAGCAGCAGGGAGAACAATACACCACTCCCAGCCGGTGCCATTCTCACCATCGTCGCCAAGTCTGAATCAGTTGTCATGGTTGCTGCATCGTTCCGCCTTTACGCTGGCCCTCCACTTTACGAACATGACGTCCCTCTCCTGACAAATGATCCAAAGCATGTGAGAAAAAAATCTCACCATCCTCACTAGCAAAGAGCAAGACAGACCATTTGTTCTTCTGGCAGTCCACAGTACAGTCAAGATTCCTTGCCTTCATCATCTGGCAAATGTATCATCCACGCTCATACGTGTAAGAGGCGATCAGAAATACTCAGGCACACCTTAGTTCTTTATGACTTTAAAGGGGAAAAAATTTTTTTTTGCAACCCATCTGGCCCATGTCATATGTCATTTGATTTCTTGACATATGTCACTTCTATGAGTGTTGAGTATGGATCCAAGGAAAATAAAATCCTTGACAAGTTCACTCTTTTCTCTGTTGATTATGAGCTAGTCTCTACGGGTACAGTTGTGTGGAATTTTGCTTTCTTTGCAGCGGTGATTCTCAACCTTCCTGTGGCGGTCATATGCTTATGTTAATTGCATGATTGAGCTGTAGGGGTGGAGTCTAGCCTGTTAATCTGGAGATAGCCATTGAGTAGCCAATGAGGCCTCTGTGTGGGCATGGCTTTCTCCTGAGACTTCTGGGAAATCTCGTGATATTTTCCTCATGGAGATGAGAAGCTATCTTCCTGGTTGTTGGGAGTTAGTCTCAGAGATGATGAATCACGGACAAGATGGCAGCATCTGAGGAGCCGGAGGAGAAGCCACACGTCTCTGCCCTGATAGAGCCAGACCTCTGAAGCTGTGGAGGCCACGAGGGGACCCCTGCCTACGATGAGTTACTTCTGCCACCACTGGATGCTGTTGATGGACCCTGAGCCCTGGAAGGGAGGAGCCATGAGAGGACCCCTGCCAGCGCCGGGGCTCTGCACCACTGGCCTGTGACTGTGAGTTGGAAGGAGACTTTAAAGACTGGTATCAGGCATATGGGCTAATATCAGACTTATGACATTGAACTGGACTGGGTTGGGATGCTTTCTCAGTGTTCCATTCCTTTTGTATATAAACCATTCCCTTATATCTATATGTGTATCTATGAAATTTGTTTCTCTAGTCTACTCGGACTGACACACTTCCTAATGCCATGACCCTTTAATACAGTTTCTCATGTTGTGGTGACCCACCTCCATAAATAATTTTTGTTGCTATTTCATAATTGTAATATTGCTAAGAGTCATTCGGCTCCCAAAGGAGTTGCAACTCTCAGGTTGAGAATCGCTGCTTTACAGTGAATGTTGATGACATCAAAAAGTTTGGTCTTTGATTTTCATTAGCAACTGCTTCAAGTTCTCTCTGTTTTTAGCAAGCACAGTTGAGTCACTTGCACATCACAATTTACTAAACCTTCCTTCAATCCTGATGCTGTGTTCTTCTTCATTTGGCCTAGCTCCTTGACTAATGTCTTTGCATCATCAATAAAACACAAGCAACCATCTGGATGGTTTTTTCTGCTTTCAGCAAAGATCCATCTGACTCAGCAACAATAGTCAGGGTAGAAAAATGATGAGACATCAAACAAATAGCAAAGGATAACCATGAGACTCACACTTATGAAACAGTCATCTAATTCCATACAGAAATGGTCAGATAGGGCATGTACATAAGTACATATATTTCTGTATGATGATGGGAAAAAAGATCTATGTACATATATTTATAGATTTAGTATTAAGGTAGCAGATAGACATTGGACCTCTATTCAAGTACTCTCTCAATGCAAAAGCACTTTGCTCTATTAACCTGGCATTCCATGATATTCACCTTCCTGACGCAATTGCTGAAGACAAATGTGTGCATAAACAAATGTAGTGCAGAAAGCCAATGGTGCCCGGCTATCAAAAGATATAGCATCTGGTGTCTCAAAGGCTTGAAGATAAATAAGTGGCCATCTACCTGAGAAGCAATAAAGCCCACATGCAAGAAACACACCAGCCTGTGTGATCATAAGTTGTCTATAGGATCAGGTACTGGCATGAAAGTCCCAAAGCAAAAAAATCCTATCATTGTGAATGAGGAGGAGTGTAGAGTAGAGACCCAAAGCCCATATGTAGGCAATTGGACATTCCCTAACAGAAGGGTCAGAAGGAAGAGATGAGTCAGTCAGGGTACAGTATAGCACTGATGAAACATACAACTTTCCTCTAGTTCTTTAATGCTTCCTCCCCACCACTATCATGACCCCAATTCTACCTTAAAAATCTGACTAGACCAGAACACATACACGGGTACAGATCAGAGTTGGAAATATAGGGAATCTGGGACAGATAACCACCGCCACCACCACCCCCTCCCAGGACCAAAAATGACAGTGATAGAGGAGGGGAAGGGGAAGGTGGGGGGAGAAAGGGGAAACCAATCACCATGATCTATCTACAACCCCTCCCAGGGGAATGGACAATAGAAAAGTGGGTGAAGGGAGATATTCGTCAATGTAAGACATGACAAAATAATAATAATTTATAAATTTTCAAGGGCTCATGATGGAGAGAGGGTGGGGGAAGAGGAGAAAAAAAAGAGAAGCTGATACCAGTATTCAAGTAGAAAGAAAATATTTTGAAAATGATGATGGCAACAAATGTACAAAAGTGCTTGACACAATGGATGGATGTATGAATTTTGATAAGAATTGTACAAGCCCTCAATAAAATGATTTTAGAAAGAAATGGTCAGATAGGTAGGGATTTAGAAATTGAAAGTCCAGCTTAAAACATCCACCCAAGAGACAAATCATATAAGGATCAGATTGTCTGATTTAAAAAAAATAAAAAGGATCATTTCTGAAGATAATTCAAAGAAAGATGCAACACAAGTTGGTTCCTATTTCCTTTTTAAGGGTAAAGAAGAGATAAAATAACATTTTTTTTAAAGCTAGAGTACTAAAAAACAAAAATAGGGAGTAGGGTCCTTTGAGAGAAACCGGGAAGGAGAGAGATTTCTTTGATGATTTTCGTTTACCTTATAGTTTAGCTTGCCTCTATTTGCCCCCAAATCACTTGATGGCTCTAGGATCTGCATTTGGCAGTAGGAAGGTTGAGTTGAGTTCTCTTTTAATTTCACCATATACTTGAGCCCCTCCCCCACCTGTTCCCCCAAAGGTCGGCAGAGCAGAGGGAAAGAGTCAGGAGGTTCGCAGATTGGCAAAGGAATGGGAGGGATGTGCCTGCTCTCAGATGACATCCACTAAGCAAATGGAAACATCTTGGGATAACTGAAGAGAAGGAAACCATGCCGAGGTTTAAGTACTTGGAGAAATTCCCAGGTTTTAGAAGGAATTTTTCACGGGAAGCAAAGACAAAAGCGAAATTCTATGGTTAAAGTGCAATTCTGTGCCACGTTGGTGCCAATAAACACACAAAACCCCAAACACTTGGCTTTTGCAACTTCTTCAACTGTCAACTTGTTTGCAACAAAGGAAAAGTACTTGAAGTGGGCTAGTCTTGGCAAAAGAAGGGGCTCTAGAAGTCATTGGGACTTTTCAACAGAGTACACTGACACGGGCCATACTCATTGTCTAAATACTGTCACAGCACTTACCTGTGCGGCGGAGAGCTTGGCCACATGGATGATCTTCTCCATAGCAAGGTAGCTCTGCTGGGAGGGAGCGGGGCCAATGGAATACGCTTCGTCCGCCTGTTTTAGAAAAACGACATGCTTACCACAGTGCCTGGCTACTGCCCTACAGCACTGCTTCAGGATTTTATTATTAAAAAAATAAGTGGCCTCTTATGAACAAGGCACGAATGGAGACACAGCAATACTAGCTCACTCCTGCCCGTGTTAACCAAAATAAACCATCTTGGAATCAGTGGCCAGAGGACGAGGTCAGAGCCCGCTTTTGTGTGTACCCTACCCACTGGAGAGGGGACAGGATGAGAACCATGGGACTGAAAGGAGCAGCCACTCATCATGCTACTGCTCATGGGGACAAAAATACACATAGAGGTGCTTAACGCCCCCAAATTTACAATCAGATAACAAAGGGCATGGAAGTTGTGTAGTAACTAGGGTACTGTAATGATGCTCTAGCCATACATGTGGGGACTGTTTGATGCCATCCTCTAAAACAATCATGTGATCAGAACTTCCTGATGAGCTAAAAATGGCATTCACTCCAAAGGCTCTCTGGAGCATTTCATGGCCTGGAGAAGGCATGAACTACAGCCACAAACATCATCGAGGGAACAGCTGCCTGCACAGCAGTGACCAAGACAATGGCCCCTGTCCCGATGGAAAGACAAACAACAGGCACACATTCACCTACTGCAGTACATGAAGTAGGCATTCCTGCATTTGGATGGCAACTGTGATCAAGGAGTGAAGGAAAACCAGAGGGCATCTGGTGAGTGAAGCCCCAATCTGGTCAGAGGGAAGTCAGGGCAAGCTCCTCTGGCATGACCAGGCTCTGCCAGACAAACGGGTGGAGGGTATGGGGTTAGACAGAGGAAACAACTTAGGTGGGGTCCACCTGGCTCACTGAGGCTCTGAAGGAGTCTGGGTGGAGTGAACAAAGGGATCAGGGCTGAGGTATTAGATGCTGCTAAGAAGTTGTATCAGCTGAGGATAGAAAAGATTCCATTGGCTTGAGAGACATAGACATAATTGGTGATCCCAGCAGAAATCATTTCAAAGGGAGGGGAGAAGACAAAAGTTTGACGGGAGTTGGCTGCAAAGAGAATGCAAGGCCAAGAAGAGAAAAGAGCCAGGCCAGTGATGTTTCAATTGGCTCTAAAGGGGGAGAAGAAAGAAGGCTGGGTGAGCACAAGGGCATGTGGGACTAGCAATGGCCAGGCATGTGGGAGCAGCAACTGTTGCACATTGACATGCGGTCAGGACGGGCCAGCGACTGGAGACACCTCACTGTAAGTGGAAGGTACTTAAGAAGGCGGGAGAAGGAGCCTAGAGGCAGGCAGACAACGGGTCTTGGATGAGAAGAGGATGAATCCAGAGGCAGGCAGGCAGAAGATGCTGTGGCACGAAGCTCACACAAACACAGCTTTATTTTCAAGATGGCGCCAAGAAGAAGGTGGTAGAGGAGGCACCCGAGGGCAGAATGGTGCAAAAAAGGGCTGAAATAGTCACTGCCCAGACTGAGAAAGAAGTAGCTAGAGAGTACACGGACCCGCTATGTAAAAGCACAGGAGGACATTGGTTCCCACGGATTCAAAGTTGGAGCTCACAGGTTTGCTGCAGGCATCGGGAAGGTGAACGGCCGTGGGCATCCTTGACTGGGGTTCTTGATAAATTCAGGCTCAGAAACATTCGGTGACTGGCCTAAGACTGTGTGGCCAGGAAGTGACCCTTGATCTCACATCCGGATCTGGATACGTACTACTCAAAATGTGGTCTCTGAGACAGTCACTCTCTGTGAGTGGCTTTAACTCAGCCTCACGAGAAAGGATTCTTCCTGCTAAGTCAGCTGGACCAGTAAGCACACAACAAATCCAATGGCTGGTATAACTGGGAAATGTTCCCAAGTGCATTGATCAGTAAATGGGTTTACCTTGGCTACATAAACAATGCTGATACAAACACATACAAGCTTGGTTGATCAAACGTACTACCATTTGACTTGATAATCAAAGCCATCACTTTCAAAGGTTGGCGTGTGGCTTTGAGCAGCCTACCATGTGCACATGCATTGCATTCCTGTCGGCGTCACTGTACACTGCCACGGACTGCACACCCATGTTTTTGGCTGTTCGCATCACCCTGCAGGCAATTTCTCCTCTGTTTGCAATGAGAACCTTGGTGATGCTTCTTCCTGCATAAAACACCATGAAAATCACACACACGTTACCAGGAGCAAATGAACAAGGCTGAGGAATTGTCTCTGACATCAATCAATCTATAAAACATTTGTTAGGGCAAGTCGGCAGGATGGAGCCTAAAGTTACTGTGTTACTATTAAATAGTACATTTAATTGATCTTTGCTGAAATTCAAGTTACCTTATTAATATAAGCACTTATAATACATGGGTTTTCCTTTAAGTTTAAAAAGAGACTTCATGAAAATATGTTCTGTTATGCCAAAGATCAAATTATCATAGCTTAAAAATTATAACAACGAATAAAAAAACAACAATCAAACTCACTACCAATGGGTCAATGCCGACTCAGAGGGACCCCACAGGGCATGTTGGAACTGCTCTTGTGGATTTTCAAGACTGTAATTCTTTATGGGAGTAGAAAGGCCCATGTTCTTCTAAAGAGCACCTGGTGGTTTCAAACTGCTGACCTTGAACTTAGTAGCTCAACTCATAACCACTATGCCAAAAGGGATCCTCTCACAATGAATAATAACCAGTATTAAATAAATATTTCCCATGGCCCAAACCCTATGCTAAAGGCTCGACATGGACTTAAATTACACAACAGTTCTATACAGTACCTGCTACTATTATTATGTCACTTTTTTTGGGGGGGGGGTGATGCCCTTGTGGGAGTAGGAAGCCTAGCCTAGCTTCTGGAGAGCTGCTACTAGATTTGAACCGCCAACCCAGTGGGCCGCAGTCCCACACACAACCACTACGCCACCGGGGCTTAGCCCTATTATCTCACTTTTAAAGATAGATGATGACAGCTGAAAGAAGAACTATTTTCCTGAAATGACACAGTCCAAAAGGTAATCGATACAGGATCAGATCCCAAGGCAGCCTCACTCCTGGACTGGAGCTTTAATCGTCCTGTAACCCGCTTCCAGCCATGGGTGCTCCGCCATGGTGGTTCTCTGGCAATGTAACCAAGGCCCACTGCCATAGTGAGATGCTATTGCATTAACATTCAAAATGCATGAGTATCACATATTACATAATTGCTTGCTGGCAGACTGCAGTGTTACCACAAACCCACAATTCTACTGCTACAAAGCCAATTTCAACTCACAGAGATCCTCTCTGGGTTTTCCGAGCTTTGAAATGAAGCCAGTCTCGCAGTTAGCTGCCCAGGGCCCAATCCAAAGGGTCACCAAGGCTCCTTCAAGGGAGCTCCCTGTATCATTTAAAAGCATGTTTCTCAGTGGAGATGACAGAGGTCCACAGTTGCTCCAAGCCGCTGGGATGAGACACGCATCCGGGAAGGGTGGGACCACATCCCAGAAGTCAAAGCTACCAGTTGATCTGTTTTATTTAACTGGGAACCCCATGCAAAATTTTATTAGGGAGGAAAAAAACATTCTGTTACTCTAAAGGTCTGTTTGAAAAGTACTGATTTAGCTCAGAGGTAAGGTTTTTATTTATTTATTTATTTATTGCCAAAGACCATTTGAATATTTATAACATCATTCTTAGGCCAGACGGGTTGATTATTTGATGAACTCACCTTTAATGTGATGGCTGGAATGACTTTCCTGGGGTGTGTGTGTGTGTGAGAGTGTGCAAGGTTGGCTGGTATTTATTTTGCAGGCTTTCTACAGACCGTGGGCCCAGTGTTTTCCACACTGGGTTAGATACAGTATTTTCCCCAAGGAGCCTGGCATACGAGTTAAGCGTTCGGCAGCTACCTGACAGGTCAGCAGTTCAAAACCACACAGTGACTTCGTGAGAGAAACAACCTGGCTATTGGCTCCCATCAAGAGGACATTCTAGAAAACCCTGGCAGGCAGTTCTACTTTGTTAGATGGGGTCACGCTGAGTTGAAAGTCAAATTGAGGCCACTTGGTAACAAAAGTTATTGTTTCCCAGTTAGTAATACTACAGATAGTCAACCAGACAGAAATAACATAAAATATAAACCATTTATGATTCTATACACTCATCAGCAAGAGAGAATGTTCACTTAAGAAGTGAAAACCATGACATGCTTCTTACTAAGAATATTTTCATGAAAATCATCAAAGTCGAGAATTGATTCTGCTCTACACAAATTACACGAG